>JAVJIF010033697.1:0-170110 GCA_038442645.1 Agave tequilana | reverse complement strand
CCCAGCAGCCCACTCTCTCCCAAGTCTCTCTGCTCCAAACGCAGCAGACAGCAACGCGAAAGTCGCGTCTCATATCAACAGAGACGCCAGCTCGCGTGACGCAGCCGCAACGCAACAGCCGCGTTTCTGAAACCTGTGTCCAGGCTGAACAGCACATGACTGTCTCCCGTCGTCGACGTTGCGAGACCAGTCTCTTTAATCCCCCTCCCACAGATTTGAGGGATTATTTGACAAGGAAGAGGAGTGCCAATCAGACCACTTCTCCATGCTGCTGTCAACAGCTCATCCAGATGCTCTCTGGATGCCATACGAGTCAGGCGTGCACCAGCCGTCTTTATTAGACAGCTGACCCTGATTCCCCCATCAGCCAAGAGAAGACGCTCCCACAGGAGGAGAAACTTCTCAGATGTTGAATACCCGGAGCTTACTGCAAACATGACTAGCAGGAGTAAGGGAAACAAATTGCAGTCAGCCCAGATGACTCCGAGTCTGACTCTGTACCGGAAGGAGTGTATCAAACACACTCGCACCCGGACGGGGGCCATTCCCCCATTGACTATAATGCCTAGCCCGCGGCATTAGAAAGGGTGATTCTCACTCTGCTGTAGTGGGGTCGCAAGCTTCAAACTCTTCCGTCGAGAAGGAGGCTTCCGCCACATGGCAGACACTCCTGAGGAGACGACCAGGCGTTTAGAACAGACGCAGAAGCACCAGATGGATATAATCGCCTCTCAACAGAGATCCATTGACTCCCTCAAGCATATGCCGAGAAATTGCTTGAAGAAAGAGCGAGATTCCTTCCTAGACGACCGAAGGGAAGGGAGAAAAGGAGAAAGCCCACCCTCCGAATCTTCTGACGAGACACGACGATCTACCTCGGATGTGTCAAGCCCTCGTCGCAGGCAAGAAGCGACCAGACCCACGGGAAAGGCTCATGCTAAAAGAAATGAGTCAACTGGAGCAGCGCCTCGAGGCCCTTACCAACCGTAAAGGCCTCCTAAGAAGCTGGAGTAGTCCGGCCCTATCCGGCCGAGTGGGACTTAGTCCCGTACCCTCCTAAGTTCAAGGCGCCAACTCTCCAGGCATTCGACGGGAAGGGGTCACCCAACCAGCACATCTACTACTTCAAATCCCAGACCGGGAATGTGGTAGATAACGATGCCATCCTGGCGCGACTGTTCATCGGCACCCTGAAAGGGTTTGGCCTTTGAATGGTTCATGAAGCTCCCCGAAGGTCCATCAAGAACTGGGGTGACTTGGAGAAGCTGTTTCTAACACGCTTCTTCGAAGATGATTCGGAGGTCACAATGCCTACCCTTTTAGCTACAAAACAGCGAAAAGGAGAGTCCGTCAAGTCTTTCGTAGAAAGATTTCGGAACATGGCACTCCGATGTCCAAGCGGCATGACCCAGGCCACCCTGGTGGAAACATGTCGCCATAATCTCCAAACCTCACTCCTTGCTCAAATAGGAGTTGCTGAAAGCCGCACCTGGAAACAATTAGTCCAGCAAGGTGAACAGGCTGAGGAGATTGTCGCCCGCGTCAGAGCGAAGAAGGCAAGCCCAGGCCAGAGAGGTCGACAAGGCGTGCACCAGACACATCCCTCCAAACCAAGCGGAAGGATAATTTGGCGACGGAGACCAAATCTCCCACAAACCTCAAACAGGCAGGGCAAGTGGCTCTTCAAGCCAGCCACGCCCCAACAAGCAGTATTCCTTCAAGGAGGAACACATCGATTCGCTCTTCAAGCTACTCAACAAGAGCAATCGACTGAAGCTCCCTGAAATTAGACGCCGGAGGAGGTCGGCAAGACCGACAATCCCCCTACTGCTATACCACAGGATGCTCGGACATCCTACCAAAGCTGCTATGTCTTTAAGGACATCCTTCAAGCTCTGATTGACGCGGAGGTATTAAAACTCCGACCGGAGCAGAAAGAGATGACGGCCAACATGACGTCGATTCTCAGTTTGGGACACGACCCCCGACACCCGTGGGGGTAATCTCTGTCCCGAAAGGAGAACTGAGGGTGGTCAACACAGACCCTCCATCAGCAGCAGGAGAAAGGCTGGTACCCGTCTCTACACCTCGAGGGGAAATCATGTGGGTCACCCTGACCTCGTCGACGAGCAACAATGGACGACTGTGACCAACAGGAAGTCCAAAGGCAAAGGGAAGGCTTCACTTGCCCATGTGATATGCGCCCTCTTCTCGAGAAAGCGGACACTGATGTTCCCTCGCTGACTGACTCAGAAGAGGAAACAATAGTCTGGCCGCAGAGCCCAGCCAACCTACGGCAGGGACCCGTTCAGGACAGGCATACTTGAAGCAGTACGGCGAGACAGCAGCGGCTTCTCCGCAACCAGCCGTGGAACCAGCCAAGCCCTCCTCTAAAAGCCTGGGGAGAAGCAGAAAGAAACTCGGTTTTCTCGAGTTCTTGCGAAAGGTGTAACGGAAGAATCCTCGACACCTTACCGCTTCGAGTCTTGGCTCAACTAGCCAACATCCCGGCACGCATTACCTTGTATGAGCTCCTGAGGCTATCAAAGTCAACCAGAGAGGCTCTACAAGAAGCTCTGGCAAATGCTGAGGTCTTTATGACCCGCGTGCCAAGGGAGGAAGATGAAGAGGATTGCCTCCACACCTCCCCAAATGCTCCCTGCATCACCTTCACAACAGATGACATGCAGGTTAAAGGGAAGCATGACCGACCCTATACTTCACAGGGTATATTGGGTCATCCGAGGTGAACCGCATCCAGGGTAGACCCAGGGGCGCGCTGAGCATCATACTCGCCGGGTTATGCAGTTTCTAGGCATTCCTACCCATCGTCGGAGCCCTACCCAGACGACTATTTACGGGTTCAATGCCAACAGCTCCCGCCCAATGGGGAAGATCAAGCTCAAATGCCAGATCGGGAGCCTCAAGTCAGAAGTGACGTGTTACGTCATTGACGCGGACACTTCCTACAACCTGTTGCTGGGACGACCATGGATTCACCGCAATTCATCGTTCCTCTACTCTCCACCAAGTCATGAAATACATTGACGAGAGTGGACAGGTCCGAACGTTGATTGCCGAAAGGCATCCGTTTAAAGGGGTTGAAAATTATTTCACGGACTCCCTCTTATATCAGGATCGGAGGAGACTAATGAAACCCCACAACCAGAGGAGCCAGACTCTGGTAATGAAGCTGACGTTGAGCCTGAGAAAGAAGAGTGCCTGTGGGAGTTGGAGCCCATTGTAAAAGCACTAATAAGCTCGATGTTGATACCACCGACGATGCGGGGTTGGTACATTAATGAAGATTTAGACTTTGCGTATTTCCCTGTGTATGTTTCCGATTCAATGCCGTCGGATACCACTACCGACATGGACGATGACCTCTGGTCGGCAATAGATGCCTTGACATCTTTGCATGTACCGGTGAAATCATCCTTCGGGACATACCAAGATAATGGTGACGCGCAAGAGTCTGTATTCATGGTTCCAGCCGGACGAAAAGGCCAAAGACCAATACTTTTTGGGCGAATCGCATCTGAACCTATGCACCACGAAGAATCGAAAGGTGAGGATGAATCCCCTCAGTTCGATCATTATGAACCAAGAACGCTCAAGATGATGAAGCGCATGGGTATGATTCTAACCAACAGGCCTGGGTTGAACTTCAGAAAAGGAAGAAGAACACTGCTTCGATCCTTTGTACGAAAGGGAAAACCCTGATTACTATCATCGGACGCGCCGGGGGTTGGGCTATGTATCAACTCCAGTGCCATCAGCCTCTGATTCGGAGAGACTGTCAAGTCATGACTGCTCATCAGACACGTCGTCATGGAATCAGATGTCAGTGTCGGGCAACATCTTCAAAGGGCTTTCAGTAAACATGGTTTCGACAAGCCATCTGGAGGATGAAGATGAAGAAATGATCCAATCTGATACAGATCCTTGGATCAAACATTTGAATGCTCTTTGGGATATCCGCTTTGAACAGCGGAAACCACCCACAGAAGACAAGGTTGTTCAAGTCAACTTAGGAGATGAAGCCAATCCTAAACCCATCTTCATAAGTGACGGCCTGTCGCCTCCAGAGAAGAAGGATTTAATATCTCTTGTACAAGAGTATATAGATGTCTTCGCCTGGAATTATGAGGACATGCCTGGACTGATCCTCAAGTGGCTATGCACCGCCTCAACATCAATCCGGATGTAAAAACCTGTCAAACAACAGCAGCGACGGTTCCGTCCCGAAATAATGGAGGCTATCCAATCAGAAGTCAAAAAGCTCATCGATTCGGCTTCATCGGGAAGGAACAACATCCCGACTGGGTAGCCAACGTCGTCCCCGTCGCCAAGAAGAACGGGAAGATCCGGATCTGCATCGACTTCCGTGATCTAAACGAGCCTGCCCAAAGACGAATTCCCATTGCCAATCACAGATGTCATGATTGACAATACTTGTGGATTCGAGCGAATGTCCTTCATGGACGGGTTCTCAGGATATAATCAAATCAAGATGTATCCCGATGACGAAAAACACACCTCCTTCAGGACACCTATAGGGGTATATTGCTACACCGTCATGCCCTTCGGTCTGAAAATGCGGGGGCAACCTACCAAAGGGCCATGAATGCATTTTCCATCGGCAGATACGCAAAACGGTGGAATGTTATGTCGACGACATTGCGGTGAAAAGCCGCACTAAAGGTGATCACACAGCAGACCTGAGGATGGTCTTCGACATCATGCGGGCTCATCAATTGAAGATGAACCCCACCAAGTCCTTCCTGGGGGTAGCCAGTGGCAAGTTCCTAGGGTTTGTCGTGACTTCCACAGGAATCCATTTGATCCGGAGAAAGTCCGTGCTATCAAAGAGATGCAACCCCCCAGAAGCCTCAAGGAGCTCAGAGGATTACAAGGACGATTGGCATATATCCGCAGATTCATTTCAAATCTCTCCGGGAGATGCCAACCCTTCGCTAAGCTGATGAAGAAGGGCGTTTCGTTCATTTGGGACGACGCTTGCCAGCAAGCATTTGAGGAGATCAAGCACTACCTCACCCAACCACCAGTCCTGGCAGCTCCGTATCCGAAAGCATTTCCTGGTGTACGTCCGATCAATGGATCATTCTTTAGGAGCTCTACTAGCTCAGAATGATGACCAGGGGCGAGACAAGCAATCTCTACCTAAGTAGAAACGATGATCGGAGCCGAACATCGGTACAACCCGATCGAGAAGGAATGTTTGGCACTGGTGTTCGCCATTCAGAAAATGCGACACTATCTGGTGGGCCAAACCATAAATGTCATATCCAAAGTCAACCCCCTGAGGTTACTTATGACAAAGCCTTCTTCACTAAATGGCCGGCTGGCAAAATGGGCCATATTGCTATCACAATATGAGATGCATTTTCTGCCACAAAAGGCTATTAAGGGACAAGCGGTGGCGGACTTCTTAGCTGAACACCCAGATCCCAGGGCAGCCAACTCTACGAGGATCTCCCAGACGAGGTCACGAAGCCTGCCTGACCAAGACATTGTTCGAAGGACAAGTATGGCAACTTTTCTTCGATGGCGCATCAAGAACAAGCTCTAAGGGACTACAGTTGCGGGGGTAGGAGTAGTACTCGTCTCCCCACAAAATTACGTGATTCCCGAGCTATCTCGTTAACCGAGCCCTGTTCCAACAATGTGGCGGAATACAACGCTCTTTGATTGGGATGCAATTCGCCGATGAGATTGGCATTAAAAATCTCGAGGCATACGGTGATTCTAAAACTCATCGTCAGCCAAGTTCGCGGAGAGTATGAGGTCAGGCATGAAGATCTAGTACCCTACTACAACGCGACAATCCACATGCCGAGAGGTTTTCAAACTTCTACATCGACCATGTACCGCGCAAGCAAAAAATGCGCATGCAGATGCACTTGCATCCTTGCTGCCTCCTTAGCTCTTCCAGCTGGAGCAATGGAGAAGGTATCGTCTATAGCCACGACCCTATACTGCCCAAAAGTCCCCTCGGAGACTACCAGAGGTCAACGGGAGATCGTCACGGTAAGGAAACACTTGAAGTGTCGACCGATCAGAACTAAAGACTGGCGATTCCCCTACATTGATTTTGTCTTGTACGGCATCTTGCCGAAGACACCAGGGAGGCGGCTGCCATCCGAAGGAAAGCCTCCAAATTCTACTACAATGCGATTTCGCGAACATTGTATCGTCGATCGCATGACGGGATCCTGCTCCGATGCCTCTCATCAAAAGAAGCCCAAGGAGTATTGAAAGAAGCCCACGATGGTACTTGTGGAGCTCATCAACCTGGCCCGAAGCTGGCAAACCGACTCCAAAGATTGGGTTACTACTGGCCCAGATGGTTGCCGATGCTGTTGCCTATGCCAAAAGATGTCACGCCTGTCAAATACATGGCGATTTCATCCATCAAGCACCAGCATACCTCCACTCTACGACCTCTACCTGGCCGTTCGAAATGTGGGGGATGGACGTGGTTGGTCTATCAGCCCACCATCATCAAAGGGACATCGGTCATCCTAGCGATAACCGATTACTTCTCAAAGTGGGCCGAAGCTATCCCTTGAAAGAGGTGAAATCTTCTAACGTGATCAAGTTCGTGAAACATCACGTTATTTACCGCTTCGGTGTGCCTCGGCGGATTGTCCATGACAATGGACCCCAGTTCATCAGTCAGGCTTTTCAGAGATTCTGCGCCAAGTTCAGAATCCAGAGGTGTCATCAACGGCATACTATCCGCCCGCTAACGGCCTCGCAGAAGCTTTCAATAGACTATTGGCAAGCTTCTCAAGAAATTCGTCTCGAAAAGTCCAACGAAGAGACTGGGACGACAAGTTGGGCGAATGCTTATGGGCCTATCGCACGACTGTGCGAACCCCAACTAAAGCCACGCCATTTCCTTGGTGTACGGATGCGAAGCCGTCCTTCCACTGGAAATCAAATTCCATCTCTTCGCGTCGCCTTGACAGCGGAAATGACAACAGAGGAGAAGCATCGACAGCGACTCCAAGAATTGGAAGCCTTGGACGACAAGCGTCTGCAGGCCCAACAACAAATCGAGCTTTACCAAGCCCGTATCACCAGGGCCTTCAACAAGAAAGTCAAATCGCGAACTTTCAAGAAGGGCGACCTCGTCTTAGCCGTCCGAAGACCCATGGTCATGACACACAAGACGAAAGGAAAATTCCAACCCAAATGGGAAGGACCGTTTGTAGTAGAGTCAGTCTACTCAAATGGATCGTATCGCCTCATAACCTCAAATGGCGATACATCATGATGCCAATCAATGGCAAATTCCTGAAGAAATACTATCCCTAGATGGCATTCTTCCACCGATCAAGTTAAAAGTACACCTCTGATCAAACATCCGACGCCCTCGACGGCTAAGGATAGAAGAACATGTTGGCTTTTAAGTCCAACATAAGTCTTCGACAACTCATCATGCTGAGGGGAATAGCATGGCTAGCCCAACTCAAACGGTAGTTGGTAAAGGCATGACAAACCCGTTGACAGCTGAGGATTTGCTAAAAATCCTAAGGGACACGTCCCCATTTGATCCGACGCCTCCGACGGCTAAGGATAGAAGAACATGTTGGCTTTTTAAGTCCAACATAAGTCTTCGACAACTCATCATGCTGAGGGGAATAGCATGGCTAGCCAACTCAAACGGTAGTGGTAAAGGCACCTCAAATCCGTTGACAGCTGAGGGTTTGCTAAAAATCCTAAGTGGACTTGATTCCACTCTTCCCTCCAAAATCCCTTACCAATTCTCATCCATAGAATGGTAGGACCACAAAATGCAATCATTACTATGTTAACAACTATACCTCTGGTAATGAATACTCTTCGTCGAGTACAAACCTGGCTTGTTAACTCTGCATAGAGTAACAAACTCTCAAATTTGCCAAGTTAACACTATACCTATGGCACCTCAAATTCCACTTGTCAATTCTCATCAATAGAATGACAGGTCCTCAAATTGCTCCTATCGCAAGCAAATCCTTGTCAAGTTAATATCACACCTCTGACAAAACTACTGTTTAAAGTTAACATTACACCTCTAAGCAGTACATCGAGTGCCTGTCAAGTTAATATCACACCTCTGATAGTCACCTTTCTTCAGACTTCCATATCGAAGCTGAAATAGACGATGCAAGTTAACACTACACTTCCAGCATCCGAGTCATTGCTAAGTTCAACAATACACCTATGGCTATGACTTTCCTCGACTTCCTTGTCCAAGCCGAGATGAACGATGCCAAGTAACACTACACTTCCAGCATCCGAGTCATTGCTAAGTTCAACAATACACCTATGGCTATGACCTTTCCTTGACTTCTTTAGCCAAGACGACTAATGCCAAGTTCAACATTACACCTCTAGCATTTCTATCACTGTTAAGTTAAACATCACACCTATGACAGTGACACCCTCAGTTTTCCAAAATAAAACTGAGATGCTGATGAGTTAGGTTAATATCACACCTCTAACTCACGTCCTTGTCAAGTTAACATTACACTTCTGACAAGACTACTTCTAAAACCGTTAAGTTAATATCACACCTCTAACGGTAAAAATCTTACTAGATTCCCCACGAGTCTAGTTTCATTTGATATTCTCCCCAACGAGTATCAAATTCATTTGGAGGCAGTGTTGGTTAACATTACACCAATAAACAATGCTTCCATCAAAATCTCCAGCTGATCTTAAATCAAGTAATCCTAAATCCTTGATAAAGTTCACCCTCTCTGGGGGTACACACTACTCGTCACTTTCTTTTATAAAGTGGCGGGTCCACCAAAATTATTCTTTTGCTTCTAAACAAAACGTTCAAGACAATAGAAAGAGGCAAAAAGAAAAGTGTCACTTTTATTCATATCCAAACACATGAAAGTGATAAAAAATGCTCTCTTATACAATAAGATTGAGTGTTACAATTAAGGAGTACAAAGAAGTCCTCTCTCTCTCTGAGGCCGTACTCACTCCTTGAAACCGCATCTGATCCCAGGTGCACAATTGGAGCCGGTTGCACTTTGATGCGTGACGCAACTTCGAAGCGCCCTAGCTGACCAAGCCAAGAGCAATGGTGTTCTTGAGGTCCAGTGGCAACAGAAGGTCCTGCACCCTTCGTCCAGGCGGTCTCTTTCCTAGTAGACTATCCAACAAACATGGAGTCACTCTTGGGGTGAGAGCAGAAGTTTCAGAGTCATCACAAAGGATGCCACCCTCCACTTAGTCCGGCGGCAGCAAAAAGTCCGGCAACTCTTCCTTCAAGAATTGATCCTTCCCCCAGCAGAAGACTCAACGGACTTTAACTGTCCTCGATGTCACCTCTGGGGTTTCATCACCATCCCTTTCCCCAGCAGGCCATCCAACGGAGTGTCCTTGATGTGACTTTGGAGTGGGAGAGGAAGAGGATCTCATCCGCCGCCGCAACCGCCGGACCACCCTCGCCGGTACTCAGCCTATCCGTCCTTGCACCAGATCTGAAGAGACCTTGGCGAGGGTTGGGTCTCGTCAGAGATGTAATATACTACTCTTATAGGTGACGAGGACCATAATATATTCTCTCATAGGTGAAGGTTGAACGAGTTCGCCGACCGAAGTATTCTTCCAAGGGCCCAGCAAGCCTGCAAGGAACAAAAAGAGAGAATTAGAACAATCTGCAGCTTAGTGTAAACAGAGGAAAAAACTAAGTCAGCAGAGGCAAACGGGGAATGATCCACGCAGTCAGCCAAATGCGGGAATGATCCATGCAGTCTACCAAGACGCAGGGATGACACGTGCAGCAAGCCAAACTGTTGCGTCAGCAGAGACAAACGCGAATCAAAACGCGGTCCCATTCTGTGCCTAGGTCAAAGAGCACAAACGCCGAAAAGGCACAGACGCCGAAAATGCCATCTCCATGAACAGGAGTTGCAAGGTGCGGGTCTGAAACCTTTTTTGGAATTCGTCCAAGGCATTGGCCATGAAACGCGCTAAGGCACAAGCCATAAAACGCGCCAACGCCAAGTGCCAAAGATTCCTGCACGCGCGTCCGGAGAAGTTCAAGCCCATGGTACAAATTCCAGAAGGAATGCACCAATGCAGACTTCATGAGGGGGTCCAGATGACATGAAGCCAAGGTACAGGCCATGGTAAATCTAAGGTGTCATGGGTGAAACGAACTGCATACCGTAGAGACCTCTGTCAAGAGTTGTAATCTCTGCACCAGGACGCAAACGCGGTCACAGGGCAAAGAGGTATTTTCCTAAAGAGACCAAACAGGGGCTTAAAAGCCCTGGGTCATCTTCAGAACCATCCTCATCCATGGAGACAATTGTCTGAGGAAGATGAAAGTTCTCAAAGCGCTCTCTCAAAAACAAAACAGTCCAAAGGCAGGATTGAAGGGAGAAGGGGCGCCCTATTTATAGGCAGCTCCTGATAACAGCGGTTAATGGCCCCGTAATCTGAACCGCCGGCATTAATAACTGCACAACTGCCAAGATCCAATAAGGGCCGGACGCGTGTACACTGCTTCGAGAACCGCCGCTGGCGCTGATCTCCAACCGCCGCACTGGTTTCTCATTTAAGAGAATCAATACTCAAGCCCAATCAGCAGCCGACGCGTGGACAAATTGCTTCGGGAAACAAAGCGGAAAATCCGCATCTGGACGTTTAAAGATCACACCAAATCCCTATGACAGGCTGTATGTAACGCCTGGGAGTTTACACCCAGACGCGGATTGAAGAACTATCCGCACATCCGCGTCCCAGAAAGATGCCCGCGCGAGTCAAAGTCGCGTCCCCTCAGAGAGCACTTGATCATTTTTGAATTAAGGGAAAGGCACAAGGCTGCGTCTCCCGCGTCTGCCTGATCCGCTTCCTTCTTTGCAGAAGCAGATCCGCGTTATTCAGAGCCGCGTCTCCCTGAATGAATGCCGCGTCTCATGAAACAATGATGGCCGCGTCTCCCTATGGATTGATGCTGCGTCTTGCCAAAAGGGACTTGGTCCTGCCTAAGTTCTCATGAACTAAGAAACGCGTCTCACCTTGTGATTGACGCTGCGTCTCACCCCAGGGACTTGACAGCCGCGTCTTACTTTACGGATCAATGCTGTGTCTCATCTTTTGATTGACGCCGCATCTCATCAAGAAGACCGCGTTCCGACTTTGATTGACGCCGCGTCTCATCAAAAGGACTTAGTGAAATCTAAGTTTCGGTAGACTGATGACCGCGTTTCACCCTGTGGGATTAATGCCGCGTCTCGCCAAGACCGGTCCCATTAAAGAACTTAGTCCTACCAAGTTCAGAATCACGACTGGTGATCAAGAGTGGACTCATCCACAACAAGACAAAGAAATTGGGACAAAAGCTTTAAAGAAAATTTCTATTATACCAAAAAATGATAGAAGTGGATAAAACACTCTTAATAGAGTGTCCCTTTTCTTTTCAAAAAAAAAGAAGAAGAAAAGAAGGCTAAATGTCCTGGTTCACCAAGGAACGGATTTGTTCCCTAAGGCGGTGAATCTCATGCTGGCGCGTCCTTTCAGCCTCCATGATAGCCCGGTCCCGCAGCTCCGCCTCAGATAAGAAACTTCTGGCAGACAGTTGCATCCGCAGAGAGTCCACCCTGGAAGATTGCAGAGACAGACTCTCTTCAGCTCGCGCCGTAGCGGCCCGTTGCTCCTCAAGCTCCTTTTTGAGGGAGACAAGTTTCTCCTCATTAGTACAAGAACAGCTTCCGCCTTGGCAATAAATGTCCCGAGTTCTGAGGATGACCTGCTCCCGTGCTCTGCACACTGAGCTCAGATTCCCTCGAATCTCCGGCTAATTTTTGAAATTCAGCCTTGGAAATTCAAGGTCACGGATCTCGGCAGTGATCTGCGCCTCCGCCTCCTGTCGCTCCCGTTCCTGAGCAGCTAGGAGCCTAGTCAGGATGGCCTGGGCCTCGCCGGAAGAACCTGCATCTTCCAAAGATTCAGCTCCCGCAGGTTATCTCCAAGTTGCTCTACCACACCGCAGGCATGCCCTGGCAAGTGAAGGGCCTCCCGCCAATCGACGCTCACGGCCATATTTTCAAGAAGCCTCTGGGCGAACTGGAAGGTGCTGTGTCCACGGAAGATGAGATCAATACATGATCCCATCGAGGTGAAGAATTGTTGCACCATCTGACGTGCCAGATCCCCCATGTCTTCACCACCTAAGAAGCTTCCCGACCCTTTTTCTGTCACGGGACAAGGGATATAGGGCGGGTCTTCTCGCACAAGAGCCGTGCCAGCCGTCGATGTGGCCAGAACAAGACTACCCATTGGCGCTTCCGGGAGCGCTGCCTCTGCAGGAGCTTCCACGACCAAGGAAGGAGCTGTAAGCACAACCTCTTCAGAAACTTCCACCGAGGATTGAGCTGTGGGGCCTTCTGGAAGGTTGCTGATCGTCAGACTCCCCACCTGAGCCCCCTCAGTCAGAGCTGCCTTACTAGGATCGAGGTCCAGAGGCATCGAGTCCTGTAGAATGGGAGTCTCCCCAGCTTCAGCAGTAGCCTTCTTCACCAGCGGAGTGAGAGCCTCCTCAGCCTCAATGGTTGTTTCTCCTCCTGGCAAAGGGGAAGGCTCCCCAACTTCAACAGCTGCCCCCTCCGAGGTTATCTCAGCGGCCGAAGCCTCAATCCCTTGGGCTGGGTCAACTCTGTTTCCATCGCCTCGACATGCGAAGTTGTACCTTCAGCAGGGATTATCGCCAGCGGTAACGCAGTCGATGATTCACCCTCATGTTGTTCCTCCTCCGAGACGTCAAAGAATCCACCCTGATCAGGAAGAGCGGGTTCATCGCCATAGTCGACTTTATCTTCAAAGTCACTTTCTCCCGATGCCGAAGAAGACGATAGCGCCACGCGAGGAAGCTCCGCACAGGAGCCTTACCCCCAATCACTCCAGTGGTAGGACTAGGGTCGACTGCTTGAGGATTGGAAATAAAGACACTAGGAGACCCCGGTTGCTGTACCTCGTCTCTCCCTTCATGAGCAGAAGGAGACTCGCCCATTATGTCAACCTCCGGTGACTCGGTATCACCAGCAACAAGGGTCGCTCAACAAGCTCCCCTTCCTCCACGGTCTCGCTGCGTGACCTAGGAGCACGGACCAAGCTTGGAAAATCTTCATCTTCCAGCGGTTCCTCAACTCTAACAGGGACACCTTCAGGAGGAAACTCAACTCCAGCAGAGATAGCTCTGGATTGAGAGACTTCAGCCGTTAAGTCCCTCCGAGCCTTTTTGGGGCAGGCTCAAACTACAGAAGCAGAGCGTCGACGACGCTTCCTCGCCAATTGCTTCGACCTCCTTGCCGGTCGCGGCTCCACTCTCATTGCTGGTGGCTCCGCCCTCGTCGCTTGCGGCTTTGCCCTTGCCGGTCGCGGTGCCGCCCTCACTACTGGAGGCTCCCTCCTCGATCGTTTCTCGACCTCCTCTGAGCTTTCAGGTACTGGTCGAGGAGTTTAGTACGTTTACTGGATTCAGACCTCTCCTCGAGACTGGCATTGATACTCTCAAGACATGAAGACTCCGGAATAAGATCTGGCGTCTGGCCGGCCTGGGAGTACCAAATACAGAAGCTGAAGCTCATACGGCACTTAGGCGCCTCGTCGGGTAGATGGAACGTTGCTCCCGTCCCTCCAGCCACACTGTAATACCAAGCCCGAGCGCCTTCGAACAGATTCCCGTCAAAGGCAAGTTGAGCATTGGGATTCCCGACGTAAAGCTGATCATAGCCAAATTGTCGGGCAAAACGACTTGGCATATACGGCTCGATAGTGCAGGAAGTTCCTTGGCGAAACAGCACATCCTGGTCGTATATTGATCAACCACAGAAGGCTCCAGCAGGCAATTGCGAGAAGTCATCCCGCCCAGCGACATCCGTGAACAGCTCCCGGGGGCTGCACCTGAACCTCTGGAAAGCAGCGGTTGAGCTGGTAGTTGGCGGCACAGGAAAGACGCTTCCTAATGTAATACAGGTAGGTGTCATGCCACTCTGAACGTTCCAGCCGCTGCACAAATGGGATATGATCCACGCTCCCACGCGCTGACGTCATTAGAGACGGGCAATGCATCACGTACCAAGCCATGAGGTACGTGTAAGGCAGCTCAATTCGCGGTTGGGGTGCTTCACCGTCGGGTTCCCCTCTGAGTAGGTATACGGCTCCCCACGAGAATTAGCAGTCTTTGGGGGTCCGCAGAAGCTCTTGGTCAACACCCGCAGCCGCTTTGAATACCAGCCACCACGGCGGGAAGAAGGGCTATGGGGTGGCCATGAGCAAGAGTACCGCCGGGTACACCACATCTGCACAATAACTTCATGTGGTAGCGTGGGCACCACACACCTCTTCAGCCACAACATCAGGAAGCCCGCCAACAGCGCCTGATCGAGAAATAGGGTCCGGGCTTGATGGTGAAAGCTCTCAAAGACCAAGTCAGGGTCGAAGCCGTCCTCGTTCGACTCCGTGGTGTAGAACTTGTCAGAAGCTGCGTCGATCCTGTCTTCAACTTCCCCACCAGAACTAGGAGCTAGTCGGATACTGGGAGATCTTTATTGCTGACATTATTAAACAAATAATCAGCCCAGGATAGTTGCTTGACGCCTCCTGACCTCCAGGCAGTTGTCTGACCGCAGATGTAGAAATGGCACATCACCTCCCAGTAGGTCTCATACACTTGAGGAGATTCTTTTTCCAAAAGGCGCAGCTCCCTGGTGGTTGGGACAAATTCCTCGTAAGGAATATCCCCTGACGACAACCCGGAGACCTCATACAATTCGTGTAGGGCAAGGCCCATCTCTCCAACCGGAGTAAAGAATGTCCCCGTCCGAGGATTGTAGCGCTCCAGAATCCCAAAGAAGTTATGAGAACTCATCGGGACGCCCCACTGCACGGCCCTGACTGCTGGGTACAGCCCCACACGCTTCAGCGGCCCCTCAAGATTGGTAAGGACAAAACCCACCATCCTGCCCCACCAGTAGTTCTCTGGAGAATGGACCCACCCATACGCACGGAAGTCGACAGGATAGTCACCCCCTGCTTCTATGAAGGAATTGAGGAAGGTGGTAGCAAGCTCCGGGGTCTCCCCAATTGGAATTTCAGGTTTGGACGACGCAGGGAACAGTCCGACAACTGACCCGTCATGACTATCATGGCGGCCTACCTTTTGGAGGCCAAAGTCACCAAGGGCGATCTCAGGGATATACTGGGAAATGTCCCATTCCATCTTCCGGGGACAGACATGTGTTGAAAGTAGGACATCGGGAACATCCTCTCCATGTCTGGAAGAAAGAATCTTCCGCCCTTTATCTCACGGAGCCATTTATAGGTCCCCTCAGACACACGACGGCCATCATCATAGATATGATCCCCAAAGAAGAAGGCAGGCTTCTCCAACCTGACACCGTCATCCGTTTTGAGCGCGGCATCGGTCATAAGTGCCCGGAAGGTTCTCCTGCTAACATTAGAGAGCCTGCGATCCAGCAACTGGTCAGCAGTCACAGGGACACTCATTCTTTGCACAAAGGTCAAGCCCCGGTCGGCACCACCCACGCGGCCGAAATGGTGCATCTTGGCAAGTGAACCTGAAACATGCGGCACTGCAAAAGAAAAAGACACTTGGTCAGATACTTTGCCAAAAAATAAGGGAAGACGCTAAGTGTTCATAATTCAAAACGCAGCCGAGACATTGGACGCAGGGGTTATCATCCGCGTCCAGACCTGCGAACTTGCACCAAAACGCAGAAGAGATACTGGACGCAGGAATTTTTCGAATCCGCGTCCAGACCTGCAAAGCTGCGTTCTACAAACCAAGACTTATGAAAATTCGAAGTACTTGGACTCAAACGCCAGATTCTACAAAATCGGCGGTTGAAGACACAGAACGCAAGGATCAAATCCGCGTTCTGCAAACCAAGACTTGTGAAATTTCAAAATGCTTGGACTCGGACGCCAGCGCCTGATGGCACATAGATCAAATCCGCGTTCTGCAAATCGCGTCCAGAGACCTTCACAATTAGAAATATTCTAAGTGAAGGACCCAGAGTGCAGAGTTCACCAGCGTCGGATCATCAGGCCCGCGCCCCGGTTATCATCTCAAGGACAGCGTCCGAGAATCAAACACGATCTTGTGTTAAAGGTCCTTAGGGTTCTATGAACATGTTTTAATGGCGGAACCCACACCGAAGGTGCATTTTTACCTCGGGAAAACACCCTCCTGCGCAGAGGAAGCATCTCTCTCAGCCTCGGCGACGGTCGCCCTTGAGGTCGATGCAGTCGGTTTCGTCTGGGAGCCATTGAAAATCAAGAAATCCGAGCGAGGAGATGAATAGTTGAACAAGAGAAGGAAGTTCTTTTTTCTCAGAGAATGCGTTCGTTCGGAGAAGAAGATACATTTCTCCAACTGTTGCCTTTTATAGGCACGGAGATTCGCGAAGATACGCAGCGTTTGGCCCAATAAACGCTGCAGCGAATCGCTGCCTGACGCGTGGAGCCAAATCATTGTTTGAACAGGGAAGATCATGCGTCGCGACCCCGCCACAAGTCAGAAGTTGACACGTGGAGCAGTTCATTTAATGAACCGGGGGATCCGCGCGCCAAAAGGCGAAATCTCGCCTTTTCCCCAGGCCAGCTGGCGGCGTAATCATGACATGGCACAGGCGCACGCCCCAAAGTACGCGGCTCTTCGGTGGACATGCCCCGTCAGCGTCAGCATAAATACACCCAGAAAATCGCGTCTGCCTTACGAAGATCGGTCGCGTTCTCATCGCCAAAAGGTCGCGTCTCGCTAAGAAGTCGCGTCTTTAAAGCAGTCTCTGCTTTTTCAAAAAGGAACCTGCGTCCAGTCTCCTGCTTCTGCAAAGTCAGTTCAACAGTACACTGACGCAAACAGACAACCAACCACTCCCGGTCAAAAGCGCACCCGTGACAGACTAAAAGCAATCGGGGAGGTCTAGACTGTGTATCTAGACACTCAAACACGATCAACTCTGACGGCTTCAAAGAGTTCAACAGTACACTCACGAAGACCAATTCCAGATAAGATCAAACCCGAAGCATCAACAGTCCAGTCATAACGCGAACACGGCTAAAGATCCAAAGTATTCCGAAATCCGTCCCATTCAACTGCGGAATATCAGAAACTTTGGAGGGGGTTCTGTAGGCTGTCTAAAAATGACTAACAGACCAGCCATTAAGGAAGCAGAGTCTCAAGCTCTGGACGCGAGAAATCGATGCTCGCGTCTCAGCATTAAGACGCGTTGGCTTTACACCCGCGTCACAACGTTCAGACGCGTCGGCCCGAAGCCCGCGTCTCAGCATCAAGACGCGTCGGCCCGAAGCCCGCGTCTCAGCATCCAGACGTGAAGGCCCGAAGCCCGCGTCTCAAACTTCAAGGCGCGTTTGGCTCGACGCCCGCGTCTCAAAATTCAAGGCGCGTTCGACCCAACGCCCGCGTCTCAGTTGCAACTGCCCTGATTGCGGGGCCAGTCACCGCGCATGTAGCGGGTAGTGGCCCCTCATTCGGGAGCGTTTTCAGGAGGCACCTTCACCCCCTGAGATCCCTATAAATAGCCTTGTTTGCTATGAAGAGAGGATCGGAGTTTTTGGAGAGACACACAGGGATAGAGGCTTGAGAGGATCGAAGCTTGGCAGAAGATCGGAGTATTGAAGAGAGAGAGCTTTGAGATAGGGCATCATCAAAATCGATCGAATCCAGGCAGGAGGATCATCAAGAGAGAAGCACGACTCTTCAGCGAGCTTACTGAGTACTAGCCGCTCTTCGCCTACCTCCTCTTTGAGAGTTTTGGTAGACGGAGCTGAGTTACTCTTTCTACCGACCGAAGAGAAGACCCCCGACGGTCCAGGACGGTCATCTGGTCAACGGAGAACAAGATTCACTCTCCATCGCCACACGAAGAACCCAGCTTTAAACAAAGGGAAGATTCAGACATCCTCCCTCCCTTGTAACTGGAAAAGAGGGAAGAGTAGTTCTTTTGGTTGTAATCGTTTCGCTTGAATTAAGGAAACCTTTTACAGCTAAAACCACTTTCTCCGACCACCAAACTTTCCGGCCCCTACAGCTTCCGAGGGAGAATATTCCCTTTCTTAAGGCTTAATAAATGCCTTAATGAGGGAGATCATCTCTTCCTTGTACAGTTTCGAGGGAAACCGTTCCCTTTTTCAAGGCTCAATAAATGCCTTAAATCCGCTCGCGCTTCTATGCTTGAAGCGGCAGCCCTCAGGCCATGAGGCCTATAAATAGGACACCTGAGGTCCTCTGAAGAGAAGTGGTCTGCTCTTCTCTTCTCTTAGTTATTAGAGAGAGATACTCAGATCTCTGAACTAGTGGGGATGCCCACTCTGGTCATTACCCGGCCAAGGACCGGTAAGTCTCGGTGATCCAGAGACTTTACCAATGAACTGATAACTTTTTAGGGAGTTTATCTCCCTTAATTTAGCTTTAACAGCTACCTCAGGGATTGATTTTCCTTATTCTTCATTTTGCATCTGATTGATCTGCAGAGAAGGGTTTCAGCCCAGCTTCCCAGCGAAGCTATCATTTTGACTTGATCAAAGAAAGATCATTGCATGTTTGCCCGCTAAGTTCGCCACACAGGCAAAACTTGGGACTTAGTCTCTTCAAAGTTGAGACAGTCTTGCCATATAGGTGGGGTCAAGACTGCGCTCCTCAAGATCAGTCTGGCTTAGCCATATAGGCGAGGCTAGGACTTGGCTTATGCTGAGCCAACCCATCATCACTGTGCAAGCGAGGCTATCCTCTGCTTAACTGAAACTGGAATACATTGTTAAACTGCAACTGAATCGGATTTAAATTGCTTCGCTCCAAAGAATTTGACTTAGCATTTCACTTTTGCAACTCTTCTTTTAACCTGTTGCTAACTTGTTTCAGTTCGCATTGCAGTGAGCTATGTTCGCCATTCTTTTGTCTTGATGAAGAAGACAGGAAGTTGCCTCTTACTTTTCCAGTTGAAACTTTAATCCTAAGCAGGAGGAACAAACTGGGGCAACTGATGTGTGTTCCTAGAAGATGTTGGCAGTCGCTTATCCGAGATGATCCACTTCGAGGCGAGGCTGGTAGTTGCTTATCCGAGATGATCCACTTCGAGGCGAGGCTGGTAGTCGCTTATTCGAGATGATCCACTTTGGGAAAGCGGATATCACCTGTAAGGTCTCAGATCCTACATTGTCAATTTTCATCAAAGAAGATCCAGCCTTCTGGTGGCAATCGGTCCTTCGCCAATTTTGATTACGAAAGGTCCAACTTTCTGGTGGCACCATCTGCCATTATGCGAAGAATTACGGCCTTGTGCAGGAGGAAGGCCTTTCGTGCCCAGTTGGTTTGGCTTGGAAGTAGATAGGACCACTTGTATGCCTTTTGAGCAAAAGATTCTGTTATACGAAACACAACTTTGATGTAGTAGTATCAATATACCTTCCCTTTTAAATCAATGAAAGTTTATTTTCTGCTTATCTGATTTGCTTCTCCTCCATTTCCGTTTGAGAACATTTGAAGTGGACCGGCGGAGCTAAACTTCATGCGAAGTTAAAGACAGGATCCCATCTGAACCAGGAACGAGCGTCCAGCGAAACTAGCATGAATTTTCCGCAAAGTTCGGGCTGTGCCTTTAGCGGAGCTAAGGCATGCTTTTCGGCGAAGTTATCGATACGTCGCGCTAAGTCAGCACTTGACTTATAGCGGAGTTAGCCCTTAGCGGGGCTGAATCAGCGCTTCTCGGGAAGGCGCTTTAGGCGCCGTTTCAAATTAATTTGAAACGACAGCCTGTGCTCTTTTTGAGGCGTCGTTTAGGCGATCATCAGCCTATAAAAGCCTGATCGGGCTGAAAGAGGGTCATCACTTCACTTTGAATTTTCTAGAGCATTTGACTCTTCTTCTTCTTCCTTCTTTACTTAAGAATTCAAGAACCTCCACTGTTCTTCAATGGCTCCCAAGAGACGAGCGGGAAAAGAGGTCGCAACCTCTACAACGGAGGGTCCTTCTCCTCCTCCGGTCATCGAACGACCGATCGCCGGTAGGGATATTTCCCTTTTGATTAGAGATTGCCGTCTCTCTTTTAAAGCCGATTTCTCGCTATCTTTAGATGAGCCCAAAATGATCAATTATGATTTGTTAATCTTAGGGAATTCGACTCCCTAAAATTTTCTAGATTTCTTAACTGGGAATATTAGAACCGAAGGGTCTCTTCTTCAAGCTTCCAGGCGAAGCTATCCCTTAGGCGGTTCACATCCTGTTGAATGACAGGATGCGAAGCTGTCCTTTGAAGTGTAACCGAAAAGGACTTTAATGCCCTTTAGGCAATAACCCCCTTCTGACGAAGTTAGCCCTTGGGGCTTTGTTGCATTCTGTTGTTCAAGGCTAAGCTTCCAGAGCGAAGGTAACACTTGGATATTTTACCGCTTCCTGCCTTTGTGTGGAGTGCGGAGTTACGCTGCAGCTGCGAAGCTAAGCTTTGGGGCGAATCTATCATTAGGCCAGCTTCGCTCGGCGAGCGAGACTATGCCTTAACAAAAATTGCATTTTTGTTTTAGCCTTTGTTTGGCTGATGAACTAATCATAATTTTTTTCTTTATTTTTCCAGTGCACTATACTCCTGGTCCTTTGAACAATCTATTGGCACGGCCAGGGGGCTAGATGGCAACGTCAGCTTGCAGTTCCAAGGGCAGGCTTCTTTATTCAGCGAGCGAAGCTCTCCTGCTCGAGATACACTTATTCATGGTGGGGATCAACGCGCCATGAGAAGCATCTTAACCACTGCTCTCCTTGAAGATTCTGACCGACAAATCTATCGGAAGCCCGGCTTCATGTTCGGAGATGCGACGCCAGACCATGATCGCCAGCTGCTAGCCGGAGAGGGGCAGTGGATTTTCCAATTAGATGGCGAGAAGTTCTATCTTCTGTCTAACAAGCGGCATTTTCTCTTATTCTTCTTCCAATGCGTGACGAGGGCTCGGAAGAAGCAGTGGCAAGTGAGTCGGACTATTGAATCCGTTCACGTAAGGAAGTTGATAATTCCCTCACCTGGTTACATAAGAGCGGGGCCTCCTCGTTGCATAATGGGCTCCACCTTGGGAATGTACTCCCAGACATCCCAGTGGGAGAAAACCCTGCGGTGGCGCAGACCTTTGGGAATCAATTATTTAAGGTTCGTGGTAACTATCCAGCCACTGACTTCAGGACTCCAGAGTGGATTCACCCTCCGAAGGCATGGTGGAGGGATTTGACTCAATATGTCCTTGCTCATTTCGAGGAGGATCTGGAGAGGCTGAATCTTTATGAGGCCGTCAGGGCGACCTGTTATGGCATTCAGATGAGCGTAGCGAACTTCTACGCCATCTTTAAGTTATACTGCCCGGCTACAGGGAACTTCTTCACCCCTGTTGGCGAATTAGGCATGACTCTGCACGAGATGTGAGAAGTCTCTGCTCTGCCTTTGGGATCTCTCCCATACGAAGAATATTTCCCATGCGAGACGGAATTGGCACTTCTGGAGAAGCAGGAGCCCGCCTTGTTTGAGACCTACGGGAGTTAATGTGCCACTTGTACATTTGCTCCAGCATGCATGGGAGCAGTAAGGGAGCTTCATGCAGCTTGAAGAGCTGGGGAAATTATTTGTTCCTAGATATGGAAAATACTCCTGAGGCGGCTCATTGTGGAGTTGCTGATGAAGACATCTTTCGCCGGATGCAAAAGCATTCTCAAGGGGATCTAATTCTGGAAGAAGATGACGGCCCCTATGAAAAAGGCGATATTCTTCGGAGTTTCCATCATCAGGCTCGTCGGCCGACGTCCCGGAAGGCACTTCTGGCTGGTTTCTTGACGGTCTGATTGAAGAGATGTGTGGTGCCGTCTTCTTTGGGCGACGTCATTCATCCGACTGTCTTGTTGCCTGCCGCTCGTCTAGTACATGATCGTTCTCTTGAACTTCTTCCGGTCATGGTGTGCTGTATCCAGAGAGGCCTTCGCGCATTGACGGAGGCTTTCTGGAGGCCACCAACGACGAAGCGGGGAAAGGGGACTATTTTGCCCTGTGATAGACCAAACCCTAGAATAGGTCTGCCGTATACTTATTTGATGGCGTGGTTTGCCCTTCACTGTCCCTCCATGATCGAAGCCGGAGAGGAGCCCCCAGAAGGTGTTCGAATGGCGCTTCTCCGCTGATTCGAGGGATGTCCATGGCTGAAGACTTACGTGGCTGCGGTCCGTAAGTTGCTGTGCCGCTATGACGTCTATAGTTTTTTCCGCTGCTTCCCCTATATTCGGGATGCGGGCTATGGTGAAGAGTTCAAGGACGTGGGGGAAGGGCAGACATCATTGAGCCAGGAAATTTTTGAGTGGCTGGTCAGCATTCAGCCCTCACATTTGTTGTACAGAAGCGGGGATACATGCTACTTGGAGCCCTATATTCCAAGTCGGTTTGCCCGTCAGTTTGGGTATGACCAACTGTACGTGGGTAATCCAAACAGCAATCTGGCTTTCATGGTGAGCCTCATCGATGGAGCCCGTGCTTGGCGGTTCTTCATTGCAGGTTGTACCGAGGCGCGGCTGTGCATGCCGCTAAGGACTCCGAACTTTATGATGACCCTGAGATTTTGCCAGTGGTATACGATCTCAAACTCCACACCCATTGGATTCTCTATTAATTCTTCTGGTGTGAAGTTAATTTCTCAGCGGCTGAAGTGGAAAGTCACTGAGAAGGGCGAGGGTAAAAGGGTTTGCATCCCAGGCCTCAGGGAGTTCATTGCCATTGATGACAGTGAAGTCTCGGATACAGGAAGTCCTCGCTTCGAAGCGGAAACAGGTGCTGAAACTCCAGCAGCTGCTTCTGGCGTGGTGGGGACGGCCCCCGTAGAACAGGTCGATGTTGAAGAAGTGGAGGAAGAAGATCCCGACGTCCACTTCAAACGAAAGCGGGAGGGTGGATCTCGTAGGAAGAGAGTAGTGAAGAAGTCTCGTCGCTACGCTCCTACAGTTGTTGCAGAGGGCGAACCATCTGCAGCGCTTCCTCCTCCTGCCCCATTAGCAACTGAATTGTCGGCTCCTAAACCGACTACTGACGAAGCCGCTTCGGTCCCGGGTAAGATCAGCTTCGTCCTTGCAATACACTTTTTATGCGTTCCGGCCAGCTCATTATTTGCTTTGTGATTCAGGCTCCGAGGCGGTGAGAAGCTCGAGAGCTGAAGCTATCGGAGAACAAGGGGAGCATTATGATCCCTTGTTTACTTATAAGGAGGGCGATGAGGCTAGCTATTTTGCCGTCTCAGAAGAGTCCGGAGATAATGCGGCTGATGTAGTTCCTTCGGGCGCTGGGACTCGAAAGGAAGTCCCGAAGCTTCTAGCTCCTTTGAGTGGACCACGGAGGGTTCGGCAAGCGAAGGTGGGCCAGCCATTCGTGTTGATTCCGCCAAAGATTTTCCTATGGAGCCCGTGGGGACTGATGCAGCCGTCAAGACGATTGAGGCGACATTATCTTTTGGTATTGTTTTGACCTTTTAGCACTTTCTATTTGTTATGCCCTGCCTAAATAAAGTCTTGTCGCAGGTGTTCCGCCTCTGGGTGCATCGACTTCAAGAGAGCCAACCAATCTTCCCGAGTGATCTAGGGGTGAAGTAAGCACTTCGACCGCGGCGGATGCTGCTGAGTTGGACGCTTTGTATGGCGACCTGCCCTCTTATCAGTCTGAACCAGCCAGAGGAACTGAAATTGAGGAGACGGTAGTCATGGAGCCGATCTCACTTCCAACCATATCGGTGAGTGAGATGCCATCAGTTTCGCCAGCGCTGCCTATCTTGCCAGGTGCGGAGCTGAAGGTGATTACCAGTCCTACTTCCCCAACACTAGTGGTTGAGCCCACTCTCCCAGAAATAGTCACTAGTCCGAGCTCGGTTGTGGCTAGTGTACTGGTTTCAATGAGGACTCCTCCAAGATCACCGACGACCTCTCATGTTGCTGCAACCAGTGCTTCTACTATTCCTTCCACAGTTATCAGAGCCTTAGGTTTACACCTGGTGTTGGTAACCACCTGGGTCAATGCTTGGGCGCTTACCAATAGTACAATCAGGTTCAGATTAACTGATCTGTATCTGAATTTGGGGATTCCAGCAACGAGTACAAGAATACCATGACCTTGACAATTCATTCCTTGACTCATTTGTATTCCTTCCTTCCTTCCGGTTGTCAACCAAAACATCCGATTTCCTTCTCATTTTCCTTGCATCGTCTTGCTTCCCATCCGTTAGGATTCGTTCACTACCGTACTTCTCCATCCCGAGTTCTTATAGATAGCAGAGTGCGCAGCGAAAGTATCGTGGACCCATAACATTTAGGGTTGGGGTTGGCAATATTGTTCTCACACCTGAATGGAAATTGCGAGGACGCAAATTTTTGTAAGGTGGGAAGAAATGTAACCCCCTGATCCCCGGTGTACGTATACAGTATCGGTACGCGATACGACGTACAAAAATTGATTTGACCTCCGTGATAGTCTGATTGAGCTGATTTTAGTTTCAAAAATCATTTTCTAATATTTTAGATTTTTCAGACTTTTCTGGAATTTTTCTGGATTATTTGGAAAATCTCCGTAGTCGGTGTCGACCGATACTGATAATCTACTTTACGATTTTTATTTCACAAACGGGGTAAAATTTTGAGAATCCGCTTTCATCATGTGACTTAGAATTGTATTATCGACCTTAGGGTATTTTTGGAGATTTTTCTGAATTTATCAAAAATCCGGCCAAACCGGTGTCGTCCGGTATCGTGACAGCTTTCGGAATTTTTAATTGGCAAACCAGATTGAATTTTGCTAAACCGTTTTCATATTACGTCTCAGGATAATATTCTCTATTTTGTAGAATTTTTGGGTACCGCTCGGAGCTGGTCGAATATTAGGCCAATATTATAATAATAAATAAAATATTATTTAAACCTTTCTTTTTCCTTTCTTTTCTTCTCCCTTCTTCACGAAGATTCCCCCACCGCCTTACCCATTCTCCACCGCCTTTCCCCTTTAAAATTCCTCCTCTCTCTCTCCCATCTATTCTCTCTCTCACTCTCCCACTCTCTCTCTCTCTCTCCCTCTCTCTCTCTCTTCTCTCCCCCTCTTTCCCCCACTCTCTCTCTCTCTCTCTCTCTCTGTGTGCTGTGCAGACTCAAACGAAGGGGGAAGGGTGACCCGCAGCGGGCCAGGCCGCAGGCCGCCGCCGCCGGCCGCGACCAGGCCGCGCCCCCGGCCGTTGGCCGGCCGCCACCGCGCCACCTTCTCCTCCTCCCCTTCTTCTTCTTCTTCTTCTTCTTCCCCTCTTTTCTTTTCTTTTCTTTTCTTTTTCCCCTGACAACTCTTTCTCTCCCTCACTCTCTCTCTCTGCTCCTCCTTTGAAGAGGAGTTGAGTTCGGGTGTAAACCCGAACCCACTAAACCCCTTTTGGATTGGGTAAACCCTTTAGCCCAAAACCCGTGAACCCAGTTCTTTAAGTAGTGGGTTTGGGTTTGGATCTAGACCCGACCCGTTATGAGCCAAACCCGCATCCAAACCCATTAAGGTAAGTTTACAGAAAACCCCCTGTGACATTTTCGTATTTGCATTCACATTATATTTATTTACATATTTAACCCACTTTGCTTACTTTTAGCGTTCGGGCGATATCGGGAGCATCCGGACTCTGATTTGGACGATTCTGGATCCGTTGCGATCGTGCAAAAGAGAACTACCTTCCCGTGGCTAGTTTGTGAGTGTTTTCTTTTTTAAATTATATTTATTTATTCATGTTTCGTTTTCGTTCTGAAACCGTAATTATGGGTTAAGCACTAGCACAGGTAAATTAATAACTTAACTCGAGAAACGTCATGTTTTTTAATAAGAAACTGTAAACAATCTGAGTAAACATAGACACTAAGCTAGATGATCAATGAAAGAATCACTAGACACTGTCACTACATGGATAACTATTATAGTGACACACTACTGCTACTTGGACACCAAGACACGTGTACTTCAGCATACGGGATCTTGTCACTATTTCACTGTCACCCTTACCGACCCACTGGTACACTAAGCACCGTAGTGCATCTAGATATCGGTTATACTGGATATCGGTATTGCATGTAGCTTTCATGTAGTTCATGGACACGTCTCACCATTGCATATGTTTGTGACCTACTGATAGACGGGTTGTAACGCCCCGATTCCACGGATACGGGGACGTCACTGCGACGTATATACGTAGGTCAGAAAATGCCCCCACGTACATACGCTAAGCATAAAAGTACAACAAGAATCAGAGTACAACACAAAGCGTGGTACATTCATATGCCAACTATAAAAGTACAAATACAAAGTTATACAAGTTATGATAACCGTTACACTTTACAAGTGTTTTGTTTTCACAACCAAGTCCAAAAGAACATATACAAGGATATACACAAGATGCTCACGTAAGAGATGGAGACTCGTGAGTCAAAAGGAAGAGTCTGGCACGAGGGAACTAGATCTGATCAGCCTGCTCACTCAGATACGCTTGGTCCTCTGTGGATGGCTCCACTTCGTTCCAAGCCTCAGAATCTGAATATGCAAATCCAAGGAATCAAGACATATAACGATAACAAACTATAGCCAAGTGGCTAAGGGACATGAATAAGAAAAGATGAAACAGGTATAAAGAATATCAACTAATAAGTATGAAAAGCATGAAGAGATAAGATCATAATACAATAATCTACAATTAACGTCTTATTATTATTACTTGTCTTACTGTGATATCTAGCTATGTGACCCAGCGTCCCAGAGCACATAGATCCATATCCCAATAAAGCAAGGAGGTTATTGGAAATCAGCGGTTGTATCGACGAACTATGTTTACAGTGGATCCCGTACATGCCCGGGATAATGGTCCAGGATTGTTCCGTTGCTTGGTGACGGAAGCCAGCCGCTAGGCCATTCAGGAGGGACTTATGTATGCCCTTATCATGATGGTACCAGTAATAGAGGGAGCAAGCACTCCCCTCGGTCCCCTGGAGGCCCACAGGTCAGACCGGAACATGAGTTGCACAACATTCCTAAAAGCCACTGTAAACACGAACACATATCGATATCCGCATGTTTTCCCCCGACCCATGGTAAGTTGGTCCATTTTATGCAAAAGTCAAGTGTATCATGCTTGGTTCAAGTGATGGCATGATAAGTGGTGATATTCCATTTTATGCAAAAGTCAAGTGTATCATGCTTGGTTCAAGTGATGGCATGATAAGTGGTGATATTCGCATTTTAACAAGTTATGGAGCTATGATATGTAATAACAAGTCATGAAACAGTATGAGATAATGTCTATCAAGTAACATGTCATGTAGTATCAGTTAAGAAGCAAGAACAAGAATAATATGCCACACGTGTATCAACAATAAGATCCAAATTCAGAATAGAATCAACCAAGTCAAACAGTCAGAATTAGTCGACTAGGTGGAAGGGTTAGTCGACTAATAGGGGTCTTAAGTCGACTAACAGTCTGAATTAGTCGACTAAAACTGGGAAACAGAGAGTTGGGTTTCTGTTTCAGGAAAGTTAGTCGACTAGAGTGAAATGTATAGTCGACTAACAGATACCTAAGTCGACTAATAGGGGGGCTAAGTCGACTAAAACTGTGATACAGAAAGTTAGGATTTATTCCAGGAAATATTAGTCGACTAGGTGAAAATAGTAGTCGACTAGGGCCGAGAGTTGGTGTTTTCTGGTCCAAGGAAAGATTAGTCGACTAGGCTAAAAATGTAGTCGACTAGGGGGGTCTAGTCGACTGGTAATATGGCTTAGTCGACTAAAACTGTGAAATTAGAAAGACTACTTTTCAACTAAGGTGGGTTAGTCGACTAGGCCCTAGGTTAAGTCGACTAATCGTAAAGAAAACAGAAAACAGAACAGAAATTCTGATGGTTGTTTGTTGGCCTAAAAATGGGATTTTTATGACACAAGTGTATATGAATGATCATCATATGTACACAAAGAAGTAGTCTAGTCTTGGTGAGTAAAAATACTCACCTTGAACGGTTAAATCGAGGCTTGACGAGTTCCGAAAAGATCGTGTCGATAAATATCACCAAATGATTCCACGGCGATACTACGGACGATCACAATCCAAAAGCAGTCGCTGCTTGAAAAGGAGATGAAGACCTTGTGGTGTTTTGGAGTTAGGGTTTGAGATGGAGAAGAAATTGGTGAAGGCTAATCTCTTGGTGAAGTGAAGAAAAGAGAAAAGATTTGTAAAGGAAAGGATTTATATAGGTTTTGATTTTTGTAAAGGGAATGCAATTAAAGAATTTGAGAGGGATTTTGTGTAAAATAGGGGAGATGAGGTGTCTCCCTTGGCCAATGGTGGCCGGCCATGAGAAAGAGAGAGAGAGATGTATTAAATGAGGGAGGTTGGTGAGAATGTGTGGAGATGGAATTTTTTGGAAGAAAATGGAAATTTGGAAAATGGAATTTTTGTGGTTGTGAAGGAAGGAAAAGAAAATAGGGAAAAGGAAAAAGAAAAGAATTGATAAATGAAGAGATTTTCTTGGTCTTGGAAAATGAAAATACCGGAAACACGGATTCCTAGGTTCAAGTCAAGAATGCGGGAAAACATTTCGGAAAATACCGAAATCGTCCGAAATTAAAGTATCTCGGAACGACTCGTAAATTTTACCAAAAATCAATAATAATATATGAAGACGTATAGTGAAATCTGTTTGAAGAAATACCTTATAGTTTTAAAACTAAAAATCCCGGAATCAGTTACCTACCGACTCCGAAAGAATTTTCATAAATTTATAAAATTCTCAGAAAAAGTATTTAGATAAGAAATGTCATTCTAAGAAATAATGTCTAAAAGATTTTCTTGAAATTCCTAACTGTTTGTAAGATAAAAAATTCGGGAATCGATCAGCGACACTGGTCGATACTGGTTTTGAAGAAATTCATTTTAATTTTAGAAAATTCCAGAAATTCACCAAAAATCTAATATATTAGA
Organism: Agave tequilana; assembly: GCA_038442645.1. NCBI lineage: Eukaryota > Viridiplantae > Streptophyta > Magnoliopsida > Asparagales > Asparagaceae > Agave > Agave tequilana. The sequence goes on along the minus strand of JAVJIF010033697.1, from coordinate 141,043 downwards.
AAATGATATTTGAAATTGAAATTGGTCAAATACGGGAAGTAAATCGAAAAATACGATCGAAAAGCTGAATACGCAACTTAGTACGTATTACGGAAACGGGGTATTACAATCTACCCACCTTACAAAAATTTCGTCCTCGAAATTTCATAAGGTGAAGGGTAACAGGAATGGTAACAGATAGATAAGGCTAGGAAGAAAGATAACAATAGAAAAGAGTAAAAGGAAAGAGTCTTACCAATCAAGATGAGAAGAGTTGAGGATAACGCTCTCGGATGACGTCCTCTCGTTCCCAGGTGGCCTCTCCTGGCGCATGGCGGTTCCAAGACACCAACACTAAAGGTATGGCTTTGTTCTTCAGTGTCTTCACACTTCTATCCAATATGGCCATCGGCTGCTCCTGATATGATAAGTCCGGTTGCAGTTCCAGCTCGGAGTGATCCAAAATATGGCTATCATCCTTTACATACCTCCTCAACTGAGATACGTGGAAAACATTATGAACACCGTCCAAAGAAGGTGGCAATGCCAATCTGTAAGACACATCTCCCACTCGCTCCAAAATCTCGAATGGGCCGATATATCTTGGACTCAGCTTTCCACGAACACCAAACCGGATGATTCCCTTGGTAGGTGATATCCTCAAGAATACATGATCTCCAACCTGGAATTCCAATGGCCTCCTCCGTGTGTCTGCCCAACTCTTATGTCTGCTCTGAGCTGCCCTGAGATGATCCCTGATGACTCTGACCTTCTCTGTAGTCTGAATAAGAATCTCTGGCCCCAATAGACTCCTCTCACCGACTTCATCCCAGCAAATCGGTGACCTGCACTTCCTTCCATATAAAGCCTCAAAGGGTGCCATCTTAATACTGGCCTGATAGCTGTTGTTATAAGAAAACTCAGCCAAGTGAAGATGATCTTCCCATGAACCCTTGAACTCAATTATGCAGGCTCTAAGCATGTCTTCAAGTATCTGAATGGTCCTCTCAGATTGTCCGTCTGTCTGAGGGTGATATGCTGTACTGAATTTCAGACGAGTGCCCAGACTCTCTTGGAGACTCTCCCAAAAATGAGATCTGAATCTGGTATCTCTATCTGAAACAATACTGACTGGAACTCCATGCAGACGAACTATCTCCTTCACATACTTATCTGCCAGAACCTCTGTAGTCTGACCCACCCTGAATGGTATGAAATGAGCTGACTTGGTAAGACGATCAATGATAACCCACACAGCATTATTACCTTTGGGACTACGAGGTAATGCCGTGACAAAGTCCATAGTGATGTGCTCCCACTTCCATTCAGGTATTGGCAAAGGATGAAGAAGTCCAGCTGATCTCTGATGCTCAATCTTTATCTGCTGGCACACCAAGCACTTAGCTACAAACTGAGCTATCTCTCTCTTCATGGCATTCCACCAAAATTGCTTCTTCAAGTCCTGGTACATCTTGTTTCCTCCTGGATGTATAGAATAGGCTGAACTATGTGCTTCCTCCAAAATCTTCTGTCTAACTTCCCCTTGGGGAACACAAAGTCTACCTCCAAAGTACAATGCACCATCCGGACGAATACAAATATCCGTCCTCAATCCAGCCTCCACCTGAACTCGGAATGTCTGTAGCCTGGGGTCCTCCTTCTGAGCTTCCTTAATCTCATCTATCAATGAAGACTGGATCTGTAAGGTCATAAGCTGTCCTGTCTTCTCAGCTCCTCGAACCACCATCAAGTCCAATCTGATAAAGTCCTGAATCAACTCCTTCTGCTGAGTAAGTTGGACAAGCACTCTGTTCTCTGGCATCCTACTCAGTGCATCAGGAACTGTATTGACCTTGCCTGGATGATATTGCAAGTCAATATCATAGTCTGCCATCAGCTCCAACCACCGCCTCTGCCTCATGTTCAGTTCTTTCTGCGAGAAGATATACTTGAGGCTCTTATGATCTGTATAAATCAACACCTTATCTCCCAGAAGATAGTGCCTCCAAATCTTCAAGGCAAAGATCACTGCTGCTAGCTCCAAGTCATGAGTTGGGTAGTTCCGCTCATGAGTCTTCAGTTGCCTAGATGCATATGCTATAACATGATCATGTTGCATAAGTACACATCCTAGGCCTTTACCTGATGCATCACTAAAGATGACCATCCCTCCTCTCCCTGAGGGAGTCCTCAAGATTGGAGCTGAAATAAGCCTCTGCTTCAACTGCTCAAATGCTGCAGTACACTCTTCAGTCCATAAGTACTTTACCCCTTTCCGGGTGAGCTGGGTTAGCGGAGCTGCAATTCTAGAGAAATCCTGGACAAAGCGTCTGCAATATCCCGCTAGTCCAAGAAAACTCTTAATCTCAGTCACCGTCCTCGGAACTGGCCAATCCTTTACTGCCTAGACTTTGCTCGGATCAACTGAGATACCTTCTGCTGACACCATATGTCCAAGGAACGCTATGCTGTCCAACCAGAACTCACACTTGTTCCTCTTGGCATGAAGCTGCTCCTGCTGAAGTGTCTGCAACACAATCCCCAAGTGTTCTGCATGCTCCTTGCTGTTCTTTGAATAGATCAGAATGTCGTCTATGAAAACAACAACGAACTGATCCAAGTAGGGCGAGAACACTCGGTTCATCAAGTCCATGAAAACTGCAGGGGCATTGGTAACTCCGAAAGGCATAACGAGAAACTCATAATGGCCATAACGGGTCCTGAATGCCGTCTTCGGAATATCCTCCTTCTTCACCCTCAGCTGATGGTAACCCGACTGTAAATCCAATTTAGAGAATACACGGGCTCCATGAAGCTGATCAAATAGATCATCAATCCTGGGTAAGGGATACTTGTTCTTGATGGTGACCTTGTTCAATTCCCTATAATCGATACAAAGTCTCTTACCACCATCCTTCTTGTTGGCCAACAGTACTGGAGCTCCCCATGGTGAAGTGCTTGGCCTAATCAATCCCTTGTCTGAGTACTCCTGCAGCTGCTTCTTCAGAATCTCTAACTCCGTCGGTGCCATCCTGTACGGAGCCTTAGATATCGGAGCTGCTCCTGGAACTGTATCAATGGAGAACTCAATCTTTCTTTCCGGTGGCAGTCCTGAAATCTCAGCAAACACCTCTGGGAATTCATCCCACACCGGCACCTTCTGCTTCTGAACCTCCGAAGTAATCATCTGAGTCTTTCCCCTAGTGGACTTCACTTCTCCACTAAACTGGAATTCAGGTTGAAGGGGAATTCTGAAATTAATCTTCCTCTCCCTACAGTCAATCACTGCATAGTACTGACTGAGCCAAGTCATGCCTAAGATTACGTCGTACCCTTTGGTGTCTAGTACGAGCATATCTATGGCTAAGACCTTATCACATAGTTCTACTGGACAGTCAGTACAAACTCGGGAAGATATAACTACCCCATTCCCTGTACTTATCTCCCATTTGTGGTCTAACAATTTAACAGGAATAGAATGTACAGCCACAAATTTATCTGAGATATAACAGTGGGATGCTCCCAAATCGAAGAGAGCGAGAACAGGTATTGAATGAACTCTGATGTTACCTGTTATCACCTCCTCTGAAGCCTCAGCCTCTTCTGCTGTCAGAGTATAAGCCTGACCTCTGCCACGCCCTGCTGCAGTCCTGCCTCCTCTCTGGACTGGGCGAACAACATGCTGTGGAGGAAGGGGTAGAGCTCTCCTCAACACCGGTCCCTGGTTCCTCTGCCCAAGTGGCCCTGGTAGTACCCTCTGTCCATTCGGTCCTTGAAGTGCTGGCACTGCTTGACCGGTTATCCCCACTCTCCTGTGTGGACAAGCCTCTATGGAATGGTCTCTGGATCCACACACCAAGCACAGCCCATTTGCCCTCCGGCAATTTGGTCGAGTGTGCCCTGGTTTCTGACAATAGTTGCAGAAGGCAATAGGTTGGGCCGTCTGGTAAGGAGCTGGCCTGAAAGGTTGCCTCATCTGGACCTTCGCTGCTCTGAACGGGCCCCCCCTTCCCATAGGTACAAATGGCCGCTTCATGACCTGCTGTCTCATCTGATCCCCTTGCTCCTTCTCAAACCCACGCTCTACCTCCCGAGCGATGGTGAGAACCTCTGCATAGGTCTTCAGCTGCTGGGGCATCAGGTACATCTGAATCTTCATCTGTAGACCCTGCTGAAACCTGCTCGCTCGCTTCTCCTCGTCCGTTACCATATACGGCGCGAAGCGGCTCAGTCGAAGAAACTCCGCGGCATACTCGTCCACGGACTTGTTCCACTGCTGGAGCCTGATGAATTGCTCCTCCATATCTTTCTGCGCCGTAGCAGGGAAGAAGCGGCTGTAAAAACTCTTGGAGAAGGCATCCCAAGTGACGGGCTTCTCCAGTCTAGCCTCCTCTGCGAGCCACCAAGTTCTCGCAACATCCTTTAACTGAATCTTAGCTACTTCAACTTGGTTCTCCTTCGGGACACGGGCTGCATTCAGTAGGTCTGTAGTGTCCGTCAACCATTGCTCAGCCTCCAATGGTTTCTCGCCTCCCGTGAAGATGGCCGGTTGCAGCCGTCGGAAGTCAGACACGTTCCCCGGCCTCTGCTCCTTCGGGGCTGCCAACTCCTGCCTAAGGAGCTCGGTCTGCTGTTGCTGATTTTCCATCTGCTGTTGCTGGTTTCCCAGCATGGTCTGAATGACCTTCAGGATATCAGCATTCTCTCCTCCTACGGGTCCATTCGGGACTTGCCCGATATTGTTACGACCCGATCGTCTCTCCATACCGAATGATAACTGGAATTGGAAACAAAGGAAAGGAGTTTAGGATACGAAGGAATTGATCAACGAAAGAAGCAAGAAGGACTCTATAACTTTGTACATTGTAGTTGGCATAAGCAAATTTCTAGAATTTGCTACTTGTTTGTACTTTAGGTTTGAGAGCCTAGGCTCTGATACCAACCTGTAACGCCCCGATTCCACGGATACGGGGACGTCACTGCGACGTATATACGTAGGTCAGAAAATGCCCCCACGTACATACGCTAAGCATAAAAGTACAACAAGAATCAGAGTACAACACAAAGCGTGGTACATTCATATGCCAACTATAAAAGTACAAATACAAAGTTATACAAGTTATGATAACCGTTACACTTTACAAGTGTTTTGTTTTCACAACCAAGTCCAAAAGAACATATACAAGGATATACACAAGATGCTCACGTAAGAGATGGAGACTCGTGAGTCAAAAGGAAGAGTCTGGCACGAGGGAACTAGATCTGATCAGCCTGCTCACTCAGATACGCTTGGTCCTCTGTGGATGGCTCCACTTCGTTCCAAGCCTCAGAATCTGAATATGCAAATCCAAGGAATCAAGACATATAACGATAACAAACTATAGCCAAGTGGCTAAGGGACATGAATAAGAAAAGATGAAACAGGTATAAAGAATATCAACTAATAAGTATGAAAAGCATGAAGAGATAAGATCATAATACAATAATCTACAATTAACGTCTTATTATTATTACTTGTCTTACTGTGATATCTAGCTATGTGACCCAGCGTCCCAGAGCACATAGATCCATATCCCAATAAAGCAAGGAGGTTATTGGAAATCAGCGGTTGTATCGACGAACTATGTTTACAGTGGATCCCGTACATGCCCGGGATAACGGTCCAGGATTGTTCCGTTGCTTGGTGACGGAAGCCAGCCGCTAGGCCATTCAGGAGGGACTTATGTATGCCCTTATCATGATGGTACCAGTAATAGAGGGAGCAAGCACTCCCCTCGGTCCCCTGGAGGCCCACAGGTCAGACCGGAACATGAGTTGCACAACATTCCTAAAAGCCACTGTAAACACGAACACATATCGATATCCGCATGTTTTCCCCCGACCCATGTGTAAGTTGGTCCATTTTATGCAAAAGTCAAGTGTATCATGCTTGGTTCAAGTGATGGCATGATAAGTGGTGATATTCCATTTTATGCAAAAGTCAAGTGTATCATGCTTGGTTCAAGTGATGGCATGATAAGTGGTGATATTCGCATTTTAACAAGTTATGGAGCTATGATATGTAATAACAAGTCATGAAACAGTATGAGATAATGTCTATCAAGTAACATGTCATGTAGTATCAGTTAAGAAGCAAGAACAAGAATAATATGCCACACGTGTATCAACAATAAGATCCAAATTCAGAATAGAATCAACCAAGTCAAACAGTCAGAATTAGTCGACTAGGTGGAAGGGTTAGTCGACTAATAGGGGTCTTAAGTCGACTAACAGTCTGAATTAGTCGACTAAAACTGGGAAACAGAGAGTTGGGTTTCTGTTTCAGGAAAGTTAGTCGACTAGAGTGAAATGTATAGTCGACTAACAGATACCTAAGTCGACTAATAGGGGGGCTAAGTCGACTAAAACTGTGATACAGAAAGTTAGGATTTATTCCAGGAAATATTAGTCGACTAGGTGAAAATAGCAGTCGACTAGGGCCGAGAGTTGGTGTTTTCTGGTCCAAGGAAAGATTAGTCGACTAGGCTAAAAATGTAGTCGACTAGGGGGGTCTAGTCGACTGGTAATATGGCTTAGTCGACTAAAACTGTGAAATTAGAAAGACTACTTTTCAACTAAGGTGGGTTAGTCGACTAGGCCCTAGGTTAAGTCGACTAATCGTAAAGAAAACAGAAAACAGAACAGAAATTCTGATGGTTGTTTGTTGGCCTAAAAATGGGATTTTTATGACACAAGTGTATATGAATGATCATCATATGTACACAAAGAAGTAGTCTAGTCTTGGTGAGTAAAAATACTCACCTTAAACGGTTAAATCGAGGCTTGACGAGTTCCGAAAAGATCGTGTCGATAAATATCACCAAATGATTCCACGGCGATACTACGGACGATCACAATCCAAAAGCAGTCGTTGCTTGAAAAGGAGATGAAGACCTTGTGGTGTTTTGGAGTTAGGGTTTGAGATGGAGAAGAAATTGGTGAAGGCTAATCTCTTGGTGAAGTGAAGAAAAGAGAAAAGATTTGTAAAGGAAAGGATTTATATAGGTTTTGATTTTTGTAAAGGGAATGCAATTAAAGAATTTGAGAGGGGTTTTGTGTAAAATAGGGGAGATGAGGTGTCTCCCTTGGCCAATGGTGGCCGGCCATGAGAAAGAGAGAGAGAGATGTATTAAATGAGGGAGGTTGGTGAGAATGTGTGGAGATGAAATTTTTTGGAAGAAAATGGAAATTTGGAAAATGGAATTTTTGTGGTTGTGAAGGAAGGAAAAGAAAATAGGGAAAAGGAAAAAGAAAAGAATTGATAAATGAAGAGATTTTCTTGGTCTTGGAAAATGAAAATACCGGAAACACGGATTCCTAGGTTCAAGTCAAGAATGCGGGAAAACATTTCGGAAAATACCGAAATCGTCCGAAATTAAAGTATCTCGGAACGACTCGTAAATTTTACCAAAAATCAATAATAATATATGAAGACGTATAGTGAAATCTGTTTGAAGAAATACCTTATAGTTTTAAAACTAAAAATCCCGGAATCAGTTACCTACCGACTCCGAAAGAATTTTCATAAATTTATAAAATTCTCAGAAAAAGTATTTAGATAAGAAATGTCATTCTAAGAAATAATGTCTAAAAGATTTTCTTGAAATTCCTAACTGTTTGTAAGATAAAAAATTCGGGAATCGATCAGCGACACTGGTCGACACCGGTTTTGAAGAAATTCATTTTAATTTTAGAAAATTCCAGAAATTCACCAAAAATCTAATATATTAGAAAATGATATTTGAAATTGAAATTGGTCAAATACGGGAAGTAAATCGAAAAATACGATCGAAAAGCTGAATACGCAACTTAGTACGTATTACGGAAACGGGGTATCACAATCTACCCACCTTACAAAAATTTCGTCCTCGAAATTTCATAAGGTGAAGGGTAACAGGAATGGTAACAGATAGATAAGGCTAGGAAGAAAGATAACAATAGAAAAGAGTAAAAGGAAAGAGTCTTACCAATCAAGATGAGAAGAGTTGAGGATAACGCTCTCGGATGACGTCCTCTCGTTCCCAGGTGGCCTCTCCTGGCGCATGGCGGTTCCAAGACACCAACACTAAAGGTATGGCTTTGTTCTTCAGTGTCTTCACACTTCTATCCAATATAGCCATCGGCTGCTCCTGATATGATAAGTCCGGTTGCAGTTCCAGCTCGGAGTGATCCAAAATATGGCTATCATCCTTTACATACCTCCTCAACTGAGATACGTGGAAAACATTATGAACACCGTCCAAAGAAGGTGGCAATGCCAATCTGTAAGACACATCTCCCACTCGCTCCAAAATCTCGAATGGGCCGATATATCTTGGACTCAGCTTTCCACGAACACCAAACCGGATGATTCCCTTGGTAGGTGATATCCTCAAGAATACATGATCTCCAACCTGGAATTCCAATGGCCTCCTCCGTGTGTCTGCCCAACTCTTCTGTCTGCTCTGAGCTGCCCTGAGATGATCCCTGATGACTCTGACCTTCTCTGTAGTCTGAATAAGAATCTCTGGCCCCAATAGACTCCTCTCACCGACTTCATCCCAGCAAATCGGTGACCTGCACTTCCTTCCATATAAAGCCTCAAAGGGTGCCATCTTAATACTGGCCTGATAGCTGTTGTTATAAGAAAACTCAGCCAAGTGAAGATGATCTTCCCATGAACCCTTGAACTCAATTATGCAGGCTCTAAGCATGTCTTCAAGTATCTGAATGGTCCTCTCAGATTGTCCGTCTGTCTGAGGGTGATATGCTGTACTGAATTTCAGACGAGTGCCCAGACTCTCTTGGAGACTCTCCCAAAAATGAGATCTGAATCTGGTATCTCTATCTGAAACAATACTGACTGGAACTCCATGCAGACGAACTATCTCCTTCACATACTTATCTGCCAGAACCTCTGTAGTCTGACCCACCCTGAATGGTATGAAATGAGCTGACTTGGTAAGACGATCAATGATAACCCACACAGCATTATTACCTTTGGGACTACGAGGTAATGCCGTGACAAAGTCCATAGTGATGTGCTCCCACTTCCATTCAGGTATTGGCAAAGGATGAAGAAGTCCAGCTGATCTCTGATGCTCAATCTTTATCTGCTGGCACACCAAGCACTTAGCTACAAACTGAGCTATCTCTCTCTTCATGGCATTCCACCAAAATTGCTTCTTCAAGTCCTGGTACATCTTGTTTCCTCCTGGATGTATAGAATAGGCTGAACTATGTGCTTCCTCCAAAATCTTCTGTCTAACTTCCCCTTGGGGAACACAAAGTCTACCTCCAAAGTACAATGCACCATCCGGACGAATACAAATATCCGTCCTCAATCCAGCCTCCACCTGAACTCGGAATGTCTGTAGCCTGGGGTCCTCCTTCTGAGCTTCCTTAATCTCATCTATCAATGAAGACTGGATCTGTAAGGTCATAAGCTGTCCTGTCTTCTCAGCTCCTCGAACCACCATCAAGTCCAATCTGATAAAGTCCTGAATCAACTCCTTCTGCTGAGTAAGTTGGACAAGCACTCTGTTCTCTGGCATCCTACTCAGTGCATCAGGAACTGTATTGACCTTGCCTGGATGATATTGCAAGTCAATATCATAGTCTGCCATCAGCTCCAACCACCGCCTCTGCCTCATGTTCAGTTCTTTCTGCGAGAAGATATACTTGAGGCTCTTATGATCTGTATAAATCAACACCTTATCTCCCAGAAGATAGTGCCTCCAAATCTTCAAGGCAAAGATCACTGCTGCTAGCTCCAAGTCATCCGAAAAAAGACCATCAATCATTTTAACTTTAGCAAAAAATACTCTCATTTTTACTTTTAACCCAGAAAAAAACGCCACATCCCCAAATTTTCGTCAATAAAAAAAGTTTGTGATTTTCATAGAATTTCAGTGAAAGAAATCTGGAATTAGATATTTCTTGTTCATCTACGTCAAATTTAAAAGTGAATAATAGATCAGATCAGAATGACGAGCAAGAAAGCAGCAGCTCTAAAAGGTAAATTTTTCGTGAAAAATCCTAGAAATTGGTTGTTTAAAAAATTATTTTATTATTTTTTTCGTTTTGTTTTAAGTTCATATAGATTTTAATCAAATATATCACATTTTCACATCATTTTAGTTTAGATCGCATTCCTTAAGAACAAAAAAGATGTCCTCCAGCTTCGTCCTGCGTCGCAAGTTTAAATAATCAATCACATAACAGGAACTTCAAATAAAAAGCACTTTTAATCACATTTCAAACTTTAGACTGCAACTTACAGCATTTTTTTAAATATGTTTGTTTTAGGAAGATTGCGCCCAAAGTCGTAGTCTTTAAAAAATAATGTTTTAGAATAAAAGCAGTTTTAATCACATTTCAAACTTAAGACTGAGATTTTCAGCATTTTTTTAAATATGTTTGTTTTAGAAAGACTACGACCAAAGTTGCAATCTATGAAAAATAATGGTGCTTAGAAAGACTGCGACTTTGGTTAAGAATTATGTAATTGATACACTGTATTGATAACAATGTCAAAATAACATATTAAGAATTCATTAACCGATACGTAATTGATATCCAACGTCAAAATAACAACCAGAAAGGAAGCAGCAGTTGAATTTATTAGGAATGTTGGATTTTATGGCGCAATATATTATTTATATTCCAGAATAGTTCACTATAGTCAATCAAGTAAAATACTGCGACTATAATCACATTTTATAGTTCTATATTGAATATATTGGTTAATGAATTCGTAACATGTTATTTTGATGTTGTTATCAATACAATGTATCAATTACATGGTTTTCACTGTTAATAATAACTGCAATCACGATTGCAATTATTTATAATCAGATATTAATATAACTGCCACCACATTGGCAGTCATATTGTACGATGAAATGCCATTTTAAATGAGCTGCGACTATGATCGCAGTATATAATCAGGAATGTAAAGTTCTCATTGTACATCAGAACTGAGATAAAGGTCGCAGTACACAAAAAGTATATAAAACTTGCTCTCATTAAGTACTGCAACTTGGGTAGCTCTCACGATGAGGCATACAGAACACAATGATGATGAGACACATGAATCCTTAGTCACAATATGCACATTACAATATTATTTTAATTTATAAAATGCGACCCAAGTCGCAATCCTAACAACATTCAGATATGCTCAAATTAGATTAGCACTGTGACCATGATCGTAGTCTTCATATAACACAATTTCTAATCCCATATTAGGACTGCGACCCTGGTCGCAGTTAGTAAAATCCTGTCTACCTTGATACTATGATCTTAGTTGCAGTCCTCACAAAACACTATATTTCACCATATTCAATCAAGTAAAGTACTCGACCATAGTAAAATTAAATATCTGAAAAAACAGTCAATAAAAGTTAATTTGTAGTTCATATCATAAAATTTTGAAAGGACTGAAGGACAGCTACTAAGATCACAGTCCTAATAGAAGATGGAAAATTGTTTTATTGAGTATTGCGAGTTTAGTCGCATTACTAAATCAAACTTATAATATTTGTGTCTAAGAAAGTAATCAAAAAGTATTCAAATTGCTTTAAAACTGCGATTAAGATCGCATTATCACTACTTTTTGATGAAGACTGTGACCAAGGTCGCAGTCCTAATATGAATCTTTGACTAAAGCTCGCAGTCTCAAGATAAATAGAAAATTTGTTTTTTCTGTGAGGACTGAGAACAACAATGACAAATAATACAGGAATATGAAAAAATAAATTAACTTCTACCTTAGCTTCTAAAGTTCTCTCTGTTACTGCTGTTGTTTCGTTCATTGCTGCAGTTGTACTTGAAGACACCGGATTTAGATTGAGTTGGAGGGAGTGTAGGTGGCGTTGGCGACGAGATAAGGTCGCGGGCGAGGAATTTTCGCTGGGGCTTAATATCAAGAAGGATCGGGGGGTCGAGAGGTACATGACGAGACAGATCTGATAGAGGGAGATATCTGATTGAGAGGGAGAGATAGATGGAGATCTGATTGATGAAATCTGCGAGAGAAAGAGTTATTACAAAAAGGGGGAGAAGGCGTCTGCGAACTCGAACTGCAGATCTGAACGTGCGCGCGAGAGATAGATAAAAAAGTAAAAGGGGAGAGAAACTAATGAGAGAATATACAACTCATCTCGAAAAAACTGTCATTTTTGAAAAGTGGGGTCTTTTAGCGGGATCTTTTTGAAGATTAACACAATACGGGAATGAGATTCACACACGTCGCCGCCAGTTGAAAGAGTCCCAGCTGGTGACTAAGATACATCTCTCTCTCTCTCTCTCTATATATATATATATATATATATATATATAGTGAGTTGATCCCCTAAGAACGGTTCTCACGAATTCATGTGAGAACTTTTACGTGGGCCGTCGGATCTGATAGAGATCTAGTTTTATTTGATTTGATCTATCAGATCCGACGGCCCACGTGAAAGTTCTCACAGAAATCCGTGAGAACCGTTCTTAGAGGATCAGCTCCATATATATATATATATATATATATATATATATATATATATATATATATATAGTAGTCTTCGTGTGAGAAAATTTCTCACACGAAGACCGTGAGAAAACTATATATGAGCTTTTATGTGAATGATCCGAACCGTTCATCTTGATCTATATACTTTATTCAGACTACAATTAAAAATCACGCGAGTCCGAGCCTTTTTACCCATACAACAAGTGATTACAAAACATATGTTATATCACCGTAGAATAAAGATGTCACTTGATGCATCGGTAAAAAAAGTTAAAATCACGTGATTTTTTATTGGTAGTCTAATTAGAGTATGTAGATCAAGATGGACGGTTCGGATCATCCATAAAATCTCTCTTATATGATTTCTCACGAAGCTTATTATGAGAAAGTTTCTTATTTGAAAATTTTCCTATATATATATATATATATGAGAAAAATGCGGCTGAGAGACTCTCAGCCTGCGGTGACGTGGCATAATATTTACCACACCACTAAGTTGCGGCCCGCTTATTGAAATAAGTTAAATTACTAAGTACCCCTCGGTAAAAGGTACTTGCCCTGTTATTGTTTATTATTATTTTTTCTCCTATTTTTTTACCGCTCGTTGTCAAATTTATGTTATTATTTATTATTATTTTTTCCCCTTTTTTACCGCTCGTTGTCAGATTTAGGTTATTGATTATTATTATTTTTTTCGCTATTTTTTTACCGCTCGTTGTCAGATTTAGGTTCTCTTTTTCCAGTCTGTCATAAAGTTTTTTTGAAAATAGCGATTTCCGGATCAGGTTTTTCTCCTTTTTATTTAATGACGACATCAGAGCAGTCCACTTCCCCTGCCAATTCTGGTCGCAGTCGTAAGCGATCTCTATCTCCTGATCTAAATATGGACTATATATCATCTGATTCAACTTTCTCTCAGAATATTGAAAGTATTGAAGGGTTGACATCTTTGCATGCTGATCAAGAGGTTTTTATTTTGTCAATTTTTTCCCGCAATTTCTTAAATGTAGAAGATTTCTCTGTAGCGTATATGGAACTGCGACCTATATTTCGTTTTACAGAACAAAATAATCACTTGTTCTAAAGTTTAAGAACTGCGACCACGGTCGCAGTTTGATTTTAAAACAATCTCCCACTGTAAAAGCTATTTTTGTAACTGCGACCTAAGTCGCAGTCCTTATTTTTATAATTATTACACGTTTCCATGTCAATTATATCTAGTTTATACACTAAATCTTAAGAATGCGACTTAAGGTCGCAATATATATTAATGTGAGAGTTGCACAGTTATTATTCAGGTTTTTAAAAAAATCTGCTCATACGAAAAACTGCGACTACAATCGCAGTCTGTTATTTAGAAGTTATAGATTTCTTTACATCTGAGACCTTGGTCGCAGTTTTAGTAATTACAGTTCAGACGTGTAATATTCAATTATTTATTTTTATGTAGTTCGTCAATTTGTTTTGTAGGATTTAAATGCACATGGAGAAATGTCTGGAAGCTCAAATATTTTTGTAGGGAAATAGTTTTTGGAAGCATACAATTTCTCCAATTCTTATGCAAGGAACAGAGATTTTGGCGTGAGAAGAAAAGGAATAGATAAGTTACGGAGACCTCCTCATGAAGTTATTTGCAGAAAATTTTGTTGCAATAAAGGGGTGTGAAGATGTTGTGTGACAAAAGACAAGATGGGCTTACAATCCAACGTCGAATTGACACTAGAGTAGCGTGTCCTGCTGAGATGCATGTTCGTCTTCGTTTTTTATTTGACAGAAGATATTAGGTTGCCACCAAGTTTGTTGATTCTCATTCACATGAATTGTCAAGCCCAGAAAGTTACATTACCATTACTCTTCCCAGACACATCGATCAAATATTAGCAGAAGCATTATGAGCAATTTGGTTGATGTAGGAATTCGCCCTTCAAATATTTCCCGTGTTGTCAATGCAATGAGCCACGGAGAAGGTTTTGAAGAAGTAAGCCCGCAACAAGTTATTGATTTTACTCGTCAACGTAGAAATAACATTGGCCATGAGTTTATTGCGATCATCAAATATTTCCAAGAGAAAGCCGAGTCCGATCCAGAATTTTTCTTTGCAAGTGAAGTTGATAATGCGACCACACTTAGAAGCATTTTTTGGGCTGATGGAAGAGCTATTTCCTCGTATTTGAGGTTCTGTGATGTGATTGTTTTTGACATAACATACAAGACTAATCAATTGAGCTTGCCATTTGCTCCATTCACTGGAGTAAATCATCATCGGCAGTCAATTTTGTTTGGCTGTGCATTGCTTGCGGATGAGTAGAGGGATACATTTGTGTGGCTATTCAAAAAATGGCTCAAGTGCATGCATGGAGTTGCACCGAAGTTGATTATTACTGATCAGGATACCCAAATCGGTGATGTCATCAAGATGGTTTTTCCAACTACTCGGTACCGGTACTATTTCTGGCATGTACAGAAACATATTGCTGAGCAACAAATTCCGATGACGAACAAGTATGGAGAAGATATGGTCTCTGATTTCCATCATTGGTACACCTCCCGTGATATAAGCACATGCGAGGAGCGATGGTGACTGATGAATGAAAAATATCATTTAGAAGAAGAAGAAGACAGTTGGTTGTTGAAGATGCACAGACTGCGTGGACACCGGGTTAATGCATATCTCAAGGATGTTTTCTGTGCTGGAATGACAACCAGCCAGAGGTCTGAGAGTATTAATTCTTTCTTTGATGGTTTTGTGAATGCAAACACGAAACTAGTAGAATTTGTACACCAATATGATAAAGCTGTTGCTGCCCGTCGTAGTTTTGAATCTCAATAAGACTTTCGGGGTTTGAATTATGTGCCCAACTGTACATCGAATTCATATGAGATACAGGTTTCTAAGTTGTATACCCCGAAGATTTTTCAGTTGTTCTAAAAGGAATGGGCAGCTGTAACGACACTCTTTTCAGAAGAGTTGGAACATGATGGACCTGGATCAAAATATCTGGTTGGTGATTTTTCAAAATCAAAAGACAGCTGGGAAAATGTCAGTTATGAGAAGCCTGATGAACTTGATGTGTCTTGTAGTTGCTCATTATTCGAAACAGAGGGCATCCTTTGCAGACATATTCTGTGTTTTTGTGGCGCAATCACGTTACACATATACCAGAATCATATATACTTCAGAGATGGAGGTTGGATGCTCGTTACAAAAATGTTGCAATTGAAAATGGCATTAGGTCTTTTCCCAGTCAAGACACTCCAGGGACGGCTAGATTGTGGACACTTTGTTCTAAATTTAATGCAATTCTTGAAATGGTCGTCGATTCTTATATCCATCTTTCAAAGTTGGACGCAGTTTTGAAAAGATTTGCTGAAGAAACCAGTAACGATTACAAAGCCATGTCAGTAAATTATCAATTATCACAGCATAAAAATAATATTGGTTCCAGTGGATCCGTCGTTGTTCTGCGAGATGGTGAAGAATTGACTATACGCGATCCAATTGGTCATGTACCAACCAAGGGGAGGCCTAGAGCTGCATCTAGGCTTATGTCTGGTTTTGAAGATTCTCTATCTCAGAAGGAAGTGAAGCATCGAAGATGTGAAAACTGTCAAGAGCTGGGCCATTACAGAACTGGTTGTCCATTATTGGTATTAAATTAAACCTGTTATATAATTCTTTCTAAAGTTTTATATTTCAAATTCTTACTTTTTCTTTTTAATTGCAGAATAAGTAGTTTCATGTTGCGTCTACCTAGAACGAATAAAGTGTTCATTTTGACAGCTTCAGTCATCAATTGCGACCATGGTCGCATAGCGAAGAGATTCATGTCGCATACTGCGACCTGCGTGTCATTATAAGTAGATTTTTATATCCTTTTTCACATCTACTGTACTTTTTGTTAGCAGTTGTACTTTAGAGTTTCACTGTGATAATGTTGGCCTATATAGTTTACTTTTTAGTTCATTGAACATAGACAGCGACTTTGGTCGCAAATATAAGCAGTGTATGGGGATAATCGCGACCGTGGTCGCAGTGTTTCATTGCATGGGAAATTGGGTTGTTGCTTTTCAACTGTCCCCCATCTCTTGGTATTATTATAACATTTGAATATAATTGAAATTTTTTGCTTAAAATCCATTTCGAAAATTTTGCCCTATATTGTGCTTTAGTCCACTGAACATAAAGTAACAATGCGACGATGGTCGCATTCATATTTGCCCATTTGAATATCGACTTTCTCGATGTCTACACCAGTTTCATAACTGCGACCAGAGTCGCAGTTGGCTGACGTTATTTTTTTTCACTGCGACAATAGTCGCAATGTATCCCTTTTTATTTAATTTTAACATCCATTTCGACAATTTTGCCCTATATTGTGCTTTAATCCACTAAACATAAAGTAACAATGCGACCATGGTCGCATTCATATTTGCTTATTTGAATATTGACTTTCTCGATGTCTACACCAGTTTCATAACTGCGACCAGAGTTACAGTTGGCTGATGTTATTTTTTTTGACTGCGACAATAGTCGCAGTGTATCCCTTTTTATTTAATTTTAACATCCATGTCGACAATTTGCCGTATGTTGTGCTTTAGTCCACTGAATATAAAGTAACACTACGACTATGGTTGCAGTTCATATTTGTCAATGAACTTAGAACTTCGACAATTTCAACAATTTCTGGCTTAAAACTTGGCACCGTAGTTCCATGTTGCGTCTACCACAAGAATAAAATTAGTGTAAAAGGTACAACAGTTCAACCAAGATTAAGTAATAAAAATTATAATTCACACAATTAACATTACAAAACAGGTTTATATATTTATAAAAATCAAAATAAAATTTAAAAGTGCTAATCTACTAGTCCTCATCATCATCATCATAATCAGATTCGTTCTCTATATTATGACTGTGTTCGTCTTCCGTATCGCTTTCCTCTTCCTCCTCTTTACCAACAATCTCCTCTTCGCTTTCTTCTTCTTCATAGCAGTATTTTGGTTCATCAATGAACTCTCAGAACGGATCGTCTATATCAAGCTCATCCTCTGACCCATAGCGAGGGATCAATTCGGAACTATACATCCAATCATCATTAGATGATTGGCTTCTTTCTGGTGAAGATGGTGGAGAAGACATTTTTGAATCTGTTTCCGAATATTGAAAGAGACGAATTTCAGCAAAACCTATTTTGTATGTTTGTAATCCTCTAATGATGACCCCTTATATATTCTTCATCCCGGAATTCCAAAAGGTTTATCTCTCAAACGATGTGAACATGTCCCAAATTTATTTTCTGTCTTTTTCCATGAATTGTATACTTTTCAGGTGACTGTTCAGTTTTCAAAAACAGTTAAAAAGTTAATATGTTATTACATGAAGTTACTTTGTATTTTAACACGTGAAGATTATTATTTTTTAATTTCTTATGGTAGAAAAGACAGGGCGGATTATGTTTAAGTTTCATTAAATTAATGAAGTTAATAAAATTAAAACATATATAAAGGGCTATGTGTATAAAAACTTTTGTGTCCCGACTATGACAATGCGACCACGGTCGCAGTGCGATCTGATATATGATTCAACAACTGCGACCGCGATCGCTGTCTCGATTACATTATAGCAATATAAGCAAACGATGCAACTCTATAGGTCATGACTGCGACTTTAGACGCAATACAAATTCTAAACTCATGTTTGTTTCTAATATCAATGTGAATTAGTAAAATACGCTGTGTAACAGTAGTAGAATGGAAATAAAGAATCTCAGTGGATTATATGACAAATGAATAAAAATGTTAATAAATTAAATTAATAAAACCAACATACCACTTTTACATCTATTGTTAAATTTATCAAAAAAATGAGGTACATCAATGAATTAACAATATTATAATTAAAAAAATTATGTCAATTGTCAGTCTTCAAATACCATTCTTTTATAATTTCTGTTTCTGCATCCCAACCTTTCTCTCTATCTGCAAGTATCATGTATGCAAGTTCGCTTCTTAGTCTCTGTACATTGGCAGCCGTCATAGTATCAATAGCTGATGGACTACCAAATGCTATACTTTCTATGTACTTGTTTACAAATACAGCGCAATCAACACTGAAAATTGTATAGGAAAATCATTAAATGAAATTAGATTTTTGTACTCAAAAAAAGTAGAAAATATGTTAGGTAAATGTCACAAAAAAATATCTGTTTGCTTGTGGGGGCATCTTGCGTATTTTATATATGTTTTTTCATTAATTTATTGAAACCAATTTCAAAAATCTGTAATAACTTTTCTTTCTGCAATGTCAATAGCAAAAAATATCAATATTAATCAAATTAATTGCAATATTAAAAATCAACTCACCATTATTCTTGCATCTGTTTGATAAAGCTTTAATGTACTACTTGATTTTTCAGCTGGGACCAAAGAGTTGTAAAAAATCTACTCATGCGTATGGCAATCAAATACCAACAAGGTCCAGTGAAATCCGGGTTCCTTAGCACTGTGTTTGTGATTGATTGGGAAGAACATGTATTGCACATCAATTGTCCAGTTTTTCAATAACTGCTTGATGAAATAATCTTCACGATCTCTACTTTTAGATACAACATCGTGCTGTGAACAACAAAATTAAATTCAAAATGAATTCAAAGTATAAAAAACAATATGAAAATCAGATGTTATTCTGACAAGACAACAGAATGCGATCTTGGTTGCAGTGTTTTTCTGGTTAATATACTTTACGCTGCGACCTTGATCGCTATCATCGGTATTCATGTTTAATTTTTAAGGATTTCTTAGCAACCCCGTCTGTTATATTAACATGCACTGCGACCAAGGTCGCAGTGTTGTTATTGACTAAGACTGTCGCCTACAACTGCGACCAAGGTCGCAACCTTCATTACTCAATTGATATTCGTAGGGATTAATAATATCCTCGACTGCGACCTAGGTCGCAGTACATTCGTTATACCTTATCAGCAGTAAAGGCGACTAGTAGAATATTTAGCCTTCAAAAATTTAATTTACTAAATTAATTAGAAAATTGATATTTCAATTAACTGTAAAGGAGAAAATAGATGTTTACCTTAGCTTCGCTTTGAAAGAATATACTTTTTAATCCTCCTCTTTTCTCTAGATGCTTCATGTAGAAATCAATTATATTGGCATCTAAATCTCTACTGAAAATCAGGTCCTCAATGTCATTTTTTGCAACAATTATTCCGTTGTCAGTATCCTAATATGCAGTAGAACTGCAAGAAAAACAAAAAAGTTAATAATTATATTGTTCTAATATAAATATCTAATAGTTTTTAATATGATTTTAAATAAAATTAATTAACTTACTCAGAGAAGGTCTTGTCTAAGAAATTTTTGATGAGAGTTTGTTAATGTGGCTGCACAATTCTGTATGCAGTGGTTTCAGTCAATTCCTTGGTTTTTGGCTGAGTTTCTGAAATCTGTTCGTTGTCGAAACTAGTGACAGAAATCTGAGCTGCAGGCTGTAGAAGAGGATCTTAATTAATTTTCTTTCTTTGTTTTGGATAAACAAAGTCGGAGTCATCGCGATCTCTTTCTGCGCGCTTACGTTCTTTGACTCACCTTTCTATCGTTCCTTTAGAGTAAAACAAAATTTTTCTTTTTAAGGATTGCTTCTGACTCAGAGTCTGTTCTTGAATTTTTTTTTCAGAAGCTCTGTCTTTTTAGAGTTCAAGTATCTATTGAGTTATATTTAAAGAAAAAGTGGGAAAATCTTCTCCAGCAATAGTTACTTTAAATTCAGAACCCTTGATTTCCTCTTTTATTTTTTTCTTCTGCTCTTCTGCCTGCTTCTCCATCTACTCCCTCGTTCTTTTCTGCTTCTTCTCCTCTTCCCCCTTCCTTCTCTCCTCTTCTTTTATCCTCTCCTTCTTCTCTTCCACCTCTTTCTTCTTTTTCTCCTCAAGAATTTTATGATTTTTCTCCTCCTGCGGCCTCAGCTGCCTCTTCTTCTCCTCCTCTTCCTTCTCCCTCTTCTCCTTTTGCTGCTCCTCTTCCTTCATCCTCTTCTCCTCCTCTTCCTTCCTCCTCTTCCCTCTTCTACTCCTTCTCCTCCTCTTCCTTGCTTCTCTTCTCCTTCTCCTTCTCCTCCGCAGCAGTGGCTGCTCTCAGCAGCTCTTCTTCTTCTTCTTTCACTTTTAATTTCTTCTGCTGCTTTTTTAATTTTCTCTTCTCTCTTCTCTCTCTTCTTTTTTTTCTTTAATTCAGCCTTGAGTGTTTTCTCAGTCTTCATTTTTTTAATTTTTCTTTCTAGCTGATAAACATATGCTCTCAAGTACTGATTTTCATTCCTCAAAAGTACAATTTCTTAGCTTGTTCATCCCGTGGTGCTGGCAAATAACCATCAATAGTTGGTTCTTCTTCACTCGTTCGTTCTTCAACTATTTCGGCCGGTTCTGGTTCCCTTTCCACTGGGATGTTAGCTTCATTATGTGTATCTTCTTCTTCTTCTACCTCTCCTCCTTCAACAGGAAGGCCAATCATATTTCTTTCATCATTAGAAATGTTGACTATTCGACACAAAATCTGAAATAAAAAAATAAACTGAAATCTTATAGAAATCTTATAGTTGTACCACAGATGAATGAAATATTTACTAGAATAGCTAACAAGGAACTGCGACCTAGGTCGCAGTTATAAGCATTAAATCAGACAAATAAATCCTTACCGCGACCATGATCGCGGCACATATCAATGAAATAAATATAACTGCGACCATGGTCGCAGTTTATTTACAACAACTTATCAAGAAAATGCGACCATGGTCGCACGCCATTGTGCTGCACATAAATTGAACTACGACTGAGGCCGCACTCCATTTTAATGTATAAAATTTTAATCAACAGTATATGGTCGCTAACATTTAAAAATTTACGATATGTGCGTCAAGCTCATTTAGATTAAGTTCAAGCAGAGTTCTGCTAATGTTTTGGAGGTCCCATCTTACTGCCCGTGGGGTTTTGTCCTTCAAACCAGACCTAGGCTCAAAAATAAGAGCCCTTTCACAGAGCCAATACTGCAAAATGCATAATTACATTAGCTTACACAAATATTCACAATATATAAGGAAATTTCATACAATGTTTGTCAAATATGATATTCATAATTACAGTAATTTGCACAGAGCATCCTTGCAGCTCATACGTGGTATGCCTGAAGATGTCTATTGACTCAATCAGGAATTGCCAAACAGCTTTAGCCTAGCAAATTATCCTCATCAGCTGCATATTGGCAATCTATTCTATAATATACCACGGCACCGTACATTTACTGTCAGAAAAGAATAGAGTGGCCGACATATATATGATGATTATTATCGTAAAGTCTTGAGCTGCGAGTCTTTGTCTGTTTCTTATAATTTCATTTAAAGTCACTTGCTGCTCAAGCTGTTCATCCTTGGTCACATCTAATTCACTCCTCCTTCTTTTCTTGACCAGAAGATCATCTAAAGCTTCTTCAATGGATACTTTCGTGATCTTCTTTATATTAGGGAAATAATATTTATAACCCCTCTGTCCTTCATTGTACACGTCTTATTCATAAGAAAATCCGCCCCATTGACAGGTAGACTAAAAGTTAGGGCAACATCCTCCACTGTTAACTCAATTTGTTTGCCCCCAATTCTAAAGGTCCTTGTATCCGTATCATACTGGTCTATAATTCTCAGTATACTAGTGTTTGATTTTAGACCTTTTTCACCCCCATATTCCTAATTGTAGAAGACCATGAAGATTGAGCCAAACGGGGTCTTCTTCATCGCATCTATGAAATCGCCCTGAATGTGCTTTTTGAATTTCTTAATGAATTTGTACATAGGTTTTAGGCTCGATCTCAGAGGACGAACCTTCACTTGTTGTTTACCTATAGATGAAGAAACATTAAAAACATTAGTTTAATTTTTATTTAAAAAATAAAAGAAAATAAGACTGCGACCTTGGTCGCAACAGAATTTAATAAATTATAATTCACTACGATCTAAGTCGATTGATATTTTACACTGCGACTCCGGTCGCAATTTTCTAATTAAACAAAATAATTCACCAATTATATCATACAGTGACCAAGGTCGCAGTGTAATATATTAGTGGCCAGTTAATCCAATTTAGTAGAATATAATACATTGAGGCCAAAGTCGCACTGCAATTTTGTAATAAACCTAAAAAATTTACCATGAGGAGACCTTTGCCATCATACAGTGACCAAGGTCGCAATATTCAATCACGGTAACCTAGGTAACAGATTGCGACCATACCCCAAACACGGAGAGAATGAACGGCAACATTGCGACATCTCAAATAATTTTTAAAACTCTGCGACCAAGGTCACATACATCTAGAAGGCTAATTCAAACAACTGCGACCCAGGTCGTCAGAAAAGGGAATGAAAAAACAAATAATTTTTAAAACTCTGCGACCAATTAGCATACAACTAATACGCTAATGTTGACACTTTAAAAAAGACAAGATTCTTACTGGACTGAACAATGTCTAAACTTGTTAACATTTACAAAAGACAAGTGAAAGATAGGCTGATTGGTCCGAACAATGTCTAAACTTGTTGACATTTACAAAACATAAGCGATAGACAAGCTGACGACCAATTCTGTACTTGTTGACATTTACAAAAGACAAGTGACAGATAAGCTGACGACCAGTTTTCATTCATCCCCAAGGGACAAAGCAGCAACTTGGACTCTACTATCCAGTGAAGCAGACAGTAAGCCCGAATTGTCTCTAAACAGACCTCAGCAGGTCTAAGATGCTAGCACATAGCATCACATGAGTCCAAAGGGATAGTCTCGCCTGAGAGGCTAAGATCATCCAACTTCGCCTTAGAGCCATTCAAAGCTCCGTCAGGAAGCAAACCTATAGCTTCGCCTGAAGTGCTCAGTTAACTCCGCAGAGAGTTAGCTTCGCTTGAAGCAGAAGAATGTTCGGTAGCTTCGCTACAGACGTTATCTAGCTCCGCTGAAGAGCTGTCTTCTGACTTCGCCAGATGTTTCTTCCAGCTCCGCTGCGAGTTCAACGCGGGCAGCTCCGCCACGGTTCAAAGACTCGGCCGAGTCAGAGACGAGTCGGCCGAGTCGTATCCGTCTCGACTCGCTCCGAGATGAGTCCGAGTCACGAGTAGGTCAACTCAACTCAGAGGAGACCGACTCGGCCGAGAATCGGAGTTGACTCAGTCGCCTCGGCATTATGATGATGATTTTGTGCCTCATCGCAACTTAATATGAAAATAACTATATTAGCATGTATTTATGAATGTAGTTTGTGCAATTTACTATATTGTGCATGTATTTTGATATGTTTCTACCGACGACGCGTGTATTTATACTTTCATTTTATGTTTAGTGTGTTAGGTGATATATTTTGGACATGTGATACATAAATGTGGATGTCTATATTTTTTTTAAGATTTGTCGTGATTTTTTTCAGAATTTTTTGAGCTTTCTATGTAGTGTTTTGCGCGTATCGTCCGATACCGATCCGAGTCGCCGAGACCGATCCGTCTCAGTGCCCGCCAAGTCGGCGGCCGAGACCGCGACTGTGAACCATGAGCTCCGCTGCGGGTCTGCTATGGTCAACCTTTGACCAATTAAATCTCCAGATGAGATCAAATCTAATCAGGATTGAGATCAAATCCAATTAAGATCAAATCTGAGATCAAATTTGGCAGTTGATTGCCATAATCTCTTGACTCTCCTAAAACGAGTAAGGATCAAGGGGGATCTTCCAATTATATGGAAAGGATCAGAACAGATCAAGAGGATCAACCGACCTGCTATTTTTAGCTTCGCAGAAGCTGATTCTAGCCTCGCAGCAAGGCTAATTTTCAGATTTAAACAGGTTTGATTTAACCTGTTCCTATATTTTCAAGGGACAATTATACCCTTACTCTCTCTATAAATAGCCCACCAGGGGCACAAGAAGAGAGGACCACACGTAAGAGAGACCCCTGCACGAGAGGACTTCTTCACGACCGTGCGCATAGAGAGGCTAAACAGAGATTTATTCTCTTGCTTTCAAGAATTCAGAGACTTCAGAGAATCACTTCCCTAATCAGGGTGCTGATACCCTAATACCTTCTTCTCAAGGAATCTCCGGAAATAGGCGAGAAGGAATTCCTAGGCAAAGACGGTTTTGAGAAGTAATAAGAGGGTTCTACCAACCTTCTGTTCTCCGATTCTCCGAACCAGGCGAGAAGGGAATCTCATCGCTCGCATCGTCAAAGGGACAAAGTGGTCGCGCGCTGACCAGACTCCTATCGGCACACTTCTCTAGAATCTCTGAGGAGATCTACTTGTAATCTTTTGTGTTACTTGTAATTTAACTCCTCGACCCTTTTCTTTTTTGTAAGTTTTCCCCCTTTGCAAATCAATGGAAAACAAGATGGCGACTCTGCTGGGGACGATTTCTCTACTACTGAGAATCAAGTGTCGCAATGCGACGAACAGACCTTCGGGTCTTTCTCTGAATTCAAGAAAGCCAATGTGGCCAGAGCTCCTCTGGCTAAATCTTCAAAGTAAGTCTCTGCGGAGACAGATAAGGCTCTTTGCGAGCCTACCGCGGTCTTCTGGCGCAACAGGGAAGCAGGTCCATAATGCAAACCTATTACTTTTGAGAACCTGGTCGTTCATTTCGACCAAGGAAAATTTGAAGAAGTCCTCTCTGGGGGTGGTCTAATGCTTCATGCACGGAAGCATAGAAGGGTCTCCATGGCGAAGGTTTCAGAACAGAAACCAGAAGCAGAATTCTGCCAATACCTCTCAGCCTCGCGCGTGGCTAGTCAGGTTCCCTGTGAACCTATGTCTCCCTTGTTAAAGCAGATGTGGAGGCCAAAGCAGGAGGCTCTGAGTAAAGCCTCAGGCGTAGTTACGCCACAAGTGCGTCCCTCTTGCGAAGAAAAAGGCTAGATGCCTGCCTGCTCCAACAAAGCTGTTAGCTGCGAAGTTACAGCGGCGACCGTACCTTCGCCCAATTCCAGAGCAGTAACGACTCGCGTCAGCCTCGTTCTCATGAGCGAAGCTACTGTACCACAGGGTACACATGAGGTTCTTAGCCGCGAAGCTGGAACCAAAGCACCATAGCATGCTTCGTTCCCCAGTCCTTCAAGTATTAAGCTCGTTCTTCGCAGCAGAGCTAAGGGAATGTCCCTAAGTGCTGATAGCATTGCTTATGCAGCTTCAGCGCACATGGGCGTTTCCAAAGCTTTTAGCCGCGAATCAAGAGCCAAAGCACTATCTAAGGCTAATCGCCTTCGCAGCAGCATAGCGGATAAAGCACCACAGCGTGATTCGCTTCCTAGTTTATCAAGCGCTAAGCTCGCGCCTTGTAGCGGAGCTAAGGGATTATCCCTAAGTGTTGACAGCGTTGCTTATGCAGCTTCAACATCCAAGGACATTCCCAAGGTTCTTAGCCGCGAAGCTAGAACTGAAGCACTATTTAGTGCTAATCGCCTCTGCGGCGATAAAAGGAGCAGGATATCGTCCTATGCGCGATTCAACAGGGCCTCTGCGCTAGATCGTCTAGGCCCATCTGGGTCTGACTTGCGAGAATTCTTGACAAGTAAACGGAGGTCAGAATCTTTCCAAACTACCCCCCTGTTGTCAACAAGTGGGATGTCAGTTGGTGACAGTCCACTCGGTCCATTGCCGGTTGGGATCAATCCCCGCCGCTCCTCCAGGTCGACGGTCAGTTTTCGATTGACTGACGGCGCAAGCTCCGATGAAGCATCGCAAAAGGAGCGTATCGCGAGATCTACCCTCTGCATCCGTTAACATGACCGGAAGAGGACGAGAGCTGCGCAAAGGCAGACAAGCATCCCACGACACTCCCTACAGCTCCCCAGATCCAGATTATAGCCCTGGCTTGGGTGATGTCCTGGTACACGAAGAAGGTGTCTTCCGAAACACCAGATCTAGGGTTGCAATACCCTACAGTTATGAGCAGCCATCTTCCTCAACGGCAGTAGCCTCACCAGAACCAAAGAGAGGATCAATCCAGTGGTCTGAGGAAGAAGATGAAGATAGTGGGTATGCCTCTTCGGCGACAGTCAGCTCAGTGCAAACAGACAGAGTGTCAGTCAATATGACTGACAATGGTAATAATGACCTTCGTCGACGCTTGGAAGCTCAGGAGCAAACTTTCAAAACCCAACAAGAAGCTCTGGATAACATTCAACAGATGCTCGCTCAACTCCTCAATAACCAGAATAATAATGATACCGGAAGCAATCACGACGAGGAAGAACATCTTAGCAATGAACAGCCAAAGACGGAGAAGTCCAAGGAGGGTTCTTCTTTGGATGCTGAAGTCCTTAAAGGCATCCAAGCTCAAATCGCATCCCTACCTCAGAGGAATAAATTAAAGAAAGTAGGGACAGTCCGTCCTTACCCGTTGGAGTGGGATTCAGTGCCATACCCACCAAAGTTCAAACCGCCGACGTTACACACGTACGATGGTAAAAGCTTGCCAAACCAGCACATCTACTATTTCCGGTCTCAGACCGGTAATGTTATAGACAATGATGCCATCATGGCTAGGTTGTTCATTGGCACGTTAAAAGGGGTAGCATTTGACTGGTTCCGAAGTCTCCCTCCGGAATGTGTCAATTCTTGGATCGACCTGGAAACCCGATTCCTTTCTCGTTTCTATGAGGACGATATCGAGGTAACCATGGACAAGCTCCTCTCCATCGTGCAGAAGAAGGGCGAATCTATCCGCAACTACATTGAGCGATTCAGAAACTTGTCTTTTATGTGCCCAGCAAGGATGCCATTACCCATGCTCTTACAGACGTGCAGGCACATTGTACATCAGAACTGAGATAAAGGTCGCAGTACACAAAAAGTATATAAAACTTGCTCTCATTAAGTACTGCAACTTGGGTAGCTCTCACGATGAGGCATACAGAACACAATGATGATGAGACACATGAATCCTTAGTCACAATATGCACATTACAATATTATTTTAATTTATAAAATGCGACCCAAGTCGCAATCCTAACAACATTCAGATATGCTCAAATTAGATTAGCACTGTGACCATGATCGTAGTCTTCATATAACACAATTTCTAATCCCATATTAGGACTGCGACCCTGGTCGCAGTTAGTAAAATCCTGTCTACCTTGATACTATGATCTTAGTTGCAGTCCTCACAAAACACTATATTTCACCATATTCAATCAAGTAAAGTACTGCGACCATAGTAAAATTAAATATCTGAAAAAACAGTCAATAAAAGTTAATTTGTAGTTCATATCATAAAATTTTGAAAGGACTGAAGGACAGCTACTAAGATCACAGTCCTAATAGAAGATGGAAAATTGTTTTATTGAGTATTGCGAGTTTAGTCGCATTACTAAATCAAACTTATAATATTTGTGTCTAAGAAAGTAATCAAAAAGTATTCAAATTGCTTTAAAACTGCGATTAAGATCGCATTATCACTACTTTTTGATGAAGACTGTGACCAAGGTCGCAGTCCTAATATGAATCTTTGACTAAAGCTCGCAGTCTCAAGATAAATAGAAAATTTGTTTTTTCTGTGAGGACTGAGAACAACAATGACAAATAATACAGGAATATGAAAAAATAAATTAACTTCTACCTTAGCTTCTAAAGTTCTCTCTGTTACTGCTGTTGTTTCGTTCATTGCTGCAGTTGTACTTGAAGACACCGGATTTAGATTGAGTTGGAGGGAGTGTAGGTGGCGTTGGCGACGAGATAAGGTCGCGGGCGAGGAATTTTCGCTGGGGCTTAATATCAAGAAGGATCGGGGGGTCGAGAGGTACATGACGAGACAGATCTGATAGAGGGAGATATCTGATTGAGAGGGAGAGATAGATGGAGATCTGATTGATGAAATCTGCGAGAGAAAGAGTTATTACAAAAAGGGGGAGAAGGCGTCTGCGAACTCGAACTGCAGATCTGAACGTGCGCGCGAGAGATAGATAAAAAGTAAAAGGGGAGAGAAACTAATGAGAGAATATACAACTCATCTCGAAAAAACTGTCATTTTTGAAAAGTGGGGTCTTTTAGCGGGATCTTTTTGAAGATTAACACAATACGGGAATGAGATTCACACACGTCGCCGCCAGTTGAAAGAGTCCCAGCTGGTGACTAAGATACATCTCTCTCTCTCTCTCTCTCTCTATATATATATATATATATATATATATATATATATATATATATATATATATATATATATATAGTGAGTTGATCCCCTAAGAACGGTTCTCACGAATTCATGTGAGAACTTTTACGTGGGCCGTCGGATCTGATAGAGATCTAGTTTTATTTGATTTGATCTATCAGATCCGACGGCCCACGTGAAAGTTCTCACAGAAATCCGTGAGAACCGTTCTTAGAGGATCAGCTCCATATATATATATATATATATATATATATATATATATATATATATATATATATATATATATATATATAGTAGTCTTCGTGTGAGAAAATTTCTCACACGAAGACCGTGAGAAAACTATATATGAGCTTTTATGTGAATGATCCGAACCGTTCATCTTGATCTATATACTTTATTCAGACTACAATTAAAAATCACGCGAGTCCGAGCCTTTTTACCCATACAACAAGTGATTACAAAACATATGTTATATCACCGTAGAATAAAGATGTCACTTGATGCATCGGTAAAAAAAGTTAAAATCACGTGATTTTTTATTGGTAGTCTAATTAGAGTATGTAGATCAAGATGGACGGTTCGGATCATCCATAAAATCTCTCTTATATGATTTCTCACGAAGCTTATTATGAGAAAGTTTCTTATTTGAAAATTTTCCTATATATATATATATATATGAGAAAAATGCGGCTGAGAGACTCTCAGCCTGCGGTGACGTGGCATAATATTTACCACACCACTAAGTTGCGGCCCGCTTATTGAAATAAGTTAAATTACTAAGTACCCCTCGGTAAAAGGTACTTGCCCTGTTATTGTTTATTATTATTTTTTCTCCTATTTTTTTACCGCTCGTTGTCAAATTTATGTTATTATTTATTATTATTTTTTCCCTATTTTTTACCGCTCGTTGTCAGATTTAGGTTATTGATTATTATTATTTTTTTCGCTATTTTTTTACCGCTCGTTGTCAGATTTAGGTTCTCTTTTTCCAGTCTGTCATAAAGTTTTTTTTGAAAATAGCGATTTCCGGATCAGGTTTTTCTCCTTTTTATTTAATGACGACATCAGAGCAGTCCACTTCCCCTGCCAATTCTGGTCGCAGTCGTAAGCGATCTCTATCTCCTGATCTAAATATGGACTATATATCATCTGATTCAACTTTCTCTCAGAATATTGAAAGTATTGAAGGGTTGACATCTTTGCATGCTGATCAAGAGGTTTTTATTTTGTCAATTTTTTCCCGCAATTTCTTAAATGTAGAAGATTTCTCTGTAGCGTATATGGAACTGCGACCTATATTTCGTTTTACAGAACAAAATAATCACTTGTTCTAAAGTTTAAGAACTGCGACCACGGTCGCAGTTTGATTTTAAAACAATCTCCCACTGTAAAAGCTATTTTTGTAACTGCGACCTAAGTCGCAGTCCTTATTTTTATAATTATTACACGTTTCCATGTCAATTATATCTAGTTTATACACTAAATCTTAAGAATGCGACTTAAGGTCGCAATATATATTAATGTGAGAGTTGCACAGTTATTATTCAGGTTTTTAAAAAAATCTGCTCATACGAAAAACTGCGACTACAATCGCAGTCTGTTATTTAGAAGTTATAGATTTCTTTACATCTGAGACCTTGGTCGCAGTTTTAGTAATTACAGTTCAGACGTGTAATATTCAATTATTTATTTTTATGTAGTTCGTCAATTTGTTTTGTAGGATTTAAATGCACATGGAGAAATGTCTGGAAGCTCAAATATTTTTGTAGGGAAATAGTTTTTGGAAGCATACAATTTCTCCAATTCTTATGCAAGGAACAGAGATTTTGGCGTGAGAAGAAAAGGAATAGATAAGTTACGGAGACCTCCTCATGAAGTTATTTGCAGAAAATTTTGTTGCAATAAAGGGGTGTGAAGATGTTGTGTGACAAAAGACAAGATGGGCTTACAATCCAACGTCGAATTGACACTAGAGTAGCGTGTCCTGCTGAGATGCATGTTCGTCTTCGTTTTTTATTTGACAGAAGATATTAGGTTGCCACCAAGTTTGTTGATTCTCATTCACATGAATTGTCAAGCCCAGAAAGTTACATTACCATTACTCTTCCCAGACACATCGATCAAATATTAGCAGAAGCATTATGAGCAATTTGGTTGATGTAGGAATTCGCCCTTCAAATATTTCCCGTGTTGTCAATGCAATGAGCCACGGAGAAGGTTTTGAAGAAGTAAGCCCGCAACAAGTTATTGATTTTACTCGTCAACGTAGAAATAACATTGGCCATGAGTTTATTGCGATCATCAAATATTTCCAAGAGAAAGCCGAGTCCGATCCAGAATTTTTCTTTGCAAGTGAAGTTGATAATGCGACCACACTTAGAAGCATTTTTTGGGCTGATGGAAGAGCTATTTCCTCGTATTTGAGGTTCTGTGATGTGATTGTTTTTGACATAACATACAAGACTAATCAATTGAGCTTGCCATTTGCTCCATTCACTGGAGTAAATCATCATCGGCAGTCAATTTTGTTTGGCTGTGCATTGCTTGCGGATGAGTAGAGGGATACATTTGTGTGGCTATTCAAAAAATGGCTCAAGTGCATGCATGGAGTTGCACCGAAGTTGATTATTACTGATCAGGATACCCAAATCGGTGATGTCATCAAGATGGTTTTTCCAACTACTCGGTACCGGTACTATTTCTGGCATGTACAGAAACATATTGCTGAGCAACAAATTCCGATGACGAACAAGTATGGAGAAGATATGGTCTCTGATTTCCATCATTGGTACACCTCCCGTGATATAAGCACATGCGAGGAGCGATGGTGACTGATGAATGAAAAATATCATTTAGAAGAAGAAGAAGACAGTTGGTTGTTGAAGATGCACAGACTGCGTGGACACCGGGTTAATGCATATCTCAAGGATGTTTTCTGTGCTGGAATGACAACCAGCCAGAGGTCTGAGAGTATTAATTCTTTCTTTGATGGTTTTGTGAATGCAAACACGAAACTAGTAGAATTTGTACACCAATATGATAAAGCTGTTGCTGCCCGTCGTAGTTTTGAATCTCAATAAGACTTTCGGGGTTTGAATTCTGTGCCCAACTGTACATCGAATTCATATGAGATACAGGTTTCTAAGTTGTATACCCCGAAGATTTTTCAGTTGTTCTAAAAGGAATGGGCAGCTGTAACGACACTCTTTTCAGAAGAGTTGGAACATGATGGACCTGGATCAAAATATCTGGTTGGTGATTTTTCAAAATCAAAAGACAGCTGGGAAAATGTCAGTTATGAGAAGCCTGATGAACTTGATGTGTCTTGTAGTTGCTCATTATTCGAAACAGAGGGCATCCTTTGCAGACATATTCTGTGTTTTTGTGGCGCAATCACGTTACACATATACCAGAATCATATATACTTCAGAGATGGAGGTTGGATGCTCGTTACAAAAATGTTGCAATTGAAAATGGCATTAGGTCTTTTCCCAGTCAAGACACTCCAGGGACGGCTAGATTGTGGACACTTTGTTCTAAATTTAATGCAATTCTTGAAATGGTCGTCGATTCTTATATCCATCTTTCAAAGTTGGACGCAGTTTTGAAAAGATTTGCTGAAGAAACCAGTAACGATTACAAAGCCATGTCAGTAAATTATCAATTATCACAGCATAAAACTAATATTGGTTCCAGTGGATCCGTCGTTGTTCTGCGAGATGGTGAAGAATTGACTATACGCGATCCAATTGGTCCTGTACCAACCAAGGGGAGGCCTAGAGCTGCATCTAGGCTTATGTCTGGTTTTGAAGATTCTCTATCTCAGAAGGAAGTGAAGCATCGAAGATGTGAAAACTGTCAAGAGCTGGGCCATTACAGAACTGGTTGTCCATTATTGGTATTAAATTAAACCTGTTATATAATTCTTTCTAAAGTTTTATATTTCAAATTCTTACTTTTTCTTTTTAATTGCAGAATAAGTAGTTTCATGTTGCGTCTACCTAGAACGAATAAAGTGTTCATTTTGACAGCTTCAGTCATCAATTGCGACCATGGTCGCATAGCGAAGAGATTCATGTCGCATACTGCGACCTGCGTGTCATTATAAGTAGATTTTTATATCCTTTTTCACATCTACTGTACTTTTTGTTAGCAGTTGTACTTTAGAGTTTCACTGTGATAATGTTGGCCTATATAGTTTACTTTTAGTTCATTGAACATAGACAGCGACTTTGGTCGCAAATATAAGCAGTGTATGGGGATAATCGCGACCGTGGTCGCAGTGTTTCATTGCATGGGAAATTGGGTTGTTGCTTTTCAACTGTCCCCCATCTCTTGGTATTATTATAACATTTGAATATAATTGAAATTTTTTGCTTAAAATCCATTTCGAAAATTTTGCCCTATATTGTGCTTTAGTCCACTGAACATAAAGTAACAATGCGACGATGGTCGCATTCATATTTGCCCATTTGAATATCGACTTTCTCGATGTCTACACCAGTTTCATAACTGCGACCAGAGTCGCAGTTGGCTGACGTTATTTTTTTTGACTGCGACAATAGTCGCAATGTATCCCTTTTTATTTAATTTTAACATCCATTTCGACAATTTTGCCCTATATTGTGCTTTAATCCACTAAACATAAAGTAACAATGCGACCATGGTCGCATTCATATTTGCTTATTTGAATATTGACTTTCTCGATGTCTACACCAGTTTCATAACTGCGACCAGAGTTACAGTTGGCTGATGTTATTTTTTTTGACTGCGACAATAGTCGCAGTGTATCCCTTTTTATTTAATTTTAACATTCATGTCGACAATTTGCCGTATGTTGTGCTTTAGTCCACTGAATATAAAGTAACACTACGACTATGGTTGCAGTTCATATTTGTCAATGAACTTAGAACTTCGACAATTTCAACAATTTCTGGCTTAAAACTTGGCACCGTAGTTCCATGTTGCGTCTACCACAAGAATAAAATTAGTGTAAAAGGTACAACAGTTCAACCAAGATTAAGTAATAAAAATTATAATTCACACAATTAACATTACAAAACAGGTTTATATATTTATAAAAATCAAAATAAAATTTAAAAGTGCTAATCTACTAGTCCTCATCATCATCATCATAATCAGATTCGTTCTCTATATTATGACTGTGTTCGTCTTCCGTATCGCTTTCCTCTTCCTCCTCTTTACCAACAATCTCCTCTTCGCTTTCTTCTTCTTCATAGCAGTATTTTGGTTCATCAATGAACTCTCAGAACGGATCGTCTATATCAAGCTCATCCTCTGACCCATAGCGAGGGATCAATTCGGAACTATACATCCAATCATCATTAGATGATTGGCTTCTTTCTGGTGAAGATGGTGGAGAAGACATTTTTGAATCTGTTTCCGAATATTGAAAGAGACGAATTTCAGCAAAACCTATTTTGTATGTTTGTAATCCTCTAATGATGACCCCTTATATATTCTTCATCCCGGAATTCCAAAAGGTTTATCTCTCAAACGATGTGAACATGTCCCAAATTTATTTTCTGCCTTTTTCCATGAATTGTATACTTTTCAGGTGACTGTTCAGTTTTCAAAAACAGTTAAAAAGTTAATATGTTATTACATGAAGTTACTTTGTATTTTAACACGTGAAGATTATTATTTTTTAATTTCTTATGGTAGAAAAGACAGGGCGGATTATGTTTAAGTTTCATTAAATTAATGAAGTTAATAAAATTAAAACATATATAAAGGGCTATGTGTATAAAAACTTTTGTGTCCCGACTATGACAATGCGACCACGGTCGCAGTGCGATCTGATATATGATTCAACAACTGCGACCGCGATCGCTGTCTCGATTACATTATAGCAATATAAGCAAACGATGCAACTCTATAGGTCATGACTGCGACTTTAGACGCAATACAAATTCTAAACTCATGTTTGTTTCTAATATCAATGTGAATTAGTAAAATACGCTGTGTAACAGTAGTAGAATGGAAATAAAGAATCTCAGTGGATTATATGACAAATGAATAAAAATGTTAATAAATTAAATTAATAAAACCAACATACCACTTTTACATCTATTGTTAAATTTATCAAAAAAATGAGGTACATCAATGAATTAACAATATTATAATTAAAAAAATTATGTCAATTGTCAGTCTTCAAATACCATTCTTTTATAATTTCTGTTTCTGCATCCCAACCTTTCTCTCTATCTGCAAGTATCATGTATGCAAGTTCGCTTCTTAGTCTCTGTATATTGGCAGCCGTCATAGTATCAATAGCTGATGGACTACCAAATGCTATACTTTCTATGTACTTGTTTACAAATACAGCGCAATCAACACTGAAAATTGTATAGGAAAATCATTAAATGAAATTAGATTTTTGTACTCAAAAAAAGTAGAAAATATGTTAGGTAAATGTCACAAAAAAATATCTGTTTGCTTGTTGGGGGCATCTTGCGTATTTTATATATGTTTTTTCATTAATTTATTGAAACCAATTTCAAAAATCTGTAATAACTTTTCTTTCTGCAATGTCAATAGCAAAAAATATCAATATTAATCAAATTAATTGCAATATTAAAAATCAACTCACCATTATTCTTGCATCTGTTTGATAAAGCTTTAATGTACTACTTGATTTTTCAGCTGGGACCAAAGAGTTGTAAAAAATCTACTCATGCGTATGGCAATCAAATACCAACAAGGTCCAGTGAAATCCGGGTTCCTTAGCACTGTGTTTGTGATTGATTGGGAAGAACATGTATTGCACATCAATTGTCCAGTTTTTCAATAACTGCTTGATGAAATAATCTTCACGATCTCTACTTTTAGATACAACATCGTGCTGTGAACAACAAAATTAAATTCAAAATGAATTCAAAGTATAAAAAACAATATGAAAATCAGATGTTATTCTGACAAGACAACAGAATGCGATCTTGGTTGCAGTGTTTTTCTGGTTAATATACTTTACGCTGCGACCTTGATCGCTATCATCGGTATTCATGTTTAATTTTTAAGGATTTCTTAGCAACCCCGTCTGTTATATTAACATGCACTGCGACCAAGGTCGCAGTGTTGTTATTGACTAAGACTGTCGCCTACAACTGCGACCAAGGTCGCAACCTTCATTACTCAATTGATATTCGTAGGGATTAATAATATCCTCGACTGCGACCTAGGTCGCAGTACATTCGTTATACCTTATCAGCAGTAAAGGCGACTAGTAGAATATTTAGCCTTCAAAAATTTAATTTACTAAATTAATTAGAAAATTGATATTTCAATTAACTGTAAAGGAGAAAATAGATGTTTACCTTAGCTTCGCTTTGAAAGAATATACTTTTTAATCCTCCTCTTTTCTCTAGATGCTTCATGTAGAAATCAATTATATTGGCATCTAAATCTCTACTGAAAATCAGGTCCTCAATGTCATTTTTTGCAACAATTATTCCGTTGTCAGTATCCTAATATGCAGTAGAACTGCAAGAAAAACAAAAAAGTTAATAATTATATTGTTCTAATATAAATATCTAATAGTTTTTAATATGATTTTAAATAAAATTAATTAACTTACTCAGAGAAGGTCTTGTCTAAGAAATTTTTGATGAGAGTTTGTTAATGTGGCTGCACAATTCTGTATGCAGTGGTTTCAGTCAATTCCTTGGTTTTTGGCTGAGTTTCTGAAATCTGTTCGTTGTCGAAACTAGTGACAGAAATCTGAGCTGCAGGCTGTAGAAGAGGATCTTAATTAATTTTCTTTCTTTGTTTTGGATAAACAAAGTCGGAGTCATCGCGATCTCTTTCTGCGCGCTTACGTTCTTTGACTCACCTTTCTATCGTTCCTTTAGAGTAAAACAAAATTTTTCTTTTTAAGGATTGCTTCTGACTCAGAGTCTGTTCTTGAATTTTTTCTTCAGAAGCTCTGTCTTTTTAGAGTTCAAGTATCTATTGAGTTATATTTAAAGAAAAAGTGGGAAAATCTTCTCCAGCAATAGTTACTTTAAATTCAGAACCCTTGATTTCCTCTTTTATTTTTTTCTTCTGCTCTTCTGCCTGCTTCTCCATCTACTCCCTCGTTCTTTTATGTGCCCAGCAAGGATGCCATTACCCATGCTGTTTGTTTCGCGTAAAACTCCGTAATTCGTAAATGACTTACTACCCAGTTACAACTACGGCGTTTGTTTGGACCGTAATTCGTAAAAGACTTACGTAACTCAACTAAAACTCACTTGCAACCCAGCTACCACTCACTTACAGCCCAGTTATAGTTAATTTTGTGGTCATACAAATTTGTAATATTTTTTAATAATAATATTAAAATTTTTTAATATTTAACTTTTTAATATTTATTTGCAGTATTAAAACTTTTAAAATCACCAAATAGTTAATTTTGTGGTCAACTTTTTCACTTACGACTTATACATTACGACAACCAAACACCGTAAAGTACACTACACTTTCCCACTTTACAATTTTATATTACCAACCAAACACCGTAAAATTTACATACATGTAACTCATTTACAATTGTAAAAGACTTTACCAATTATAACTACGAATTACGACCAGTTACGACAACCAAACAGACCCTTAGTTACCACCTACCACTCAGCCCCAATTCTGAGACTGTGATTGCAACACGTCGCTGCCAGCAAAGAGTCTCCCTCTAGCGACTGACGTACAGAAACACACACACGCGTATCAGATCGATCAAGTTTAATTTGCTTATTTCATTAACCTCTCGATAATGAAACTGGTGGAAGTTTCTTCTATTCACACACACACACACACACGCAAAAGAAGGGAAAAAAAGCAACAGGTGAAGGGTACATCACAAGTTGGGTACATCAAATAGTTCCGGTAATTATTGTCTGTATACGTCCTAAATTTATTTGTTCAAGAAATATGGGGTACATCATCTAAAATGAATGTTTAACTCGTGATGTAGCCTTCTACAAGAAACTCTCCCATCTTCTGATCCCTAAATTTAAGTTACTGAATATATATTGATTGTAGAGTACAGGAGTCGAGAACCAAGTTTTTTAATCAATCAAGAAATTGTTTATAATTTGATTTATATTAATAATTCACATCTCCAATTTGAGCCTCTTCTTGAATTCCTCTCAAAATTCACACAATCTATTCAAGAAAAAGCAAAAAAAAAAAAAAAAAAAACACCCTAACAGACTTGATTCAAGTTTTAGAATCAATACATGAACATGCATGCTAAAAAAATAAATAAATAAATAAATAAAAGAGAATCAATAACTTGATTACCTTGAGCTTGAGAACTCATAGAGCTTCCCTTTTCCGGAGAAGACTATGAGAGCCACCTCGGCATCGCAGAGCACGGAGAGCTCAAAGGCCTTCTTCAAGAGCCCGGTCCGTCTCTTGGAGAAGGTCACCTGCCTGCTGGCATCGTTCTCTATTCTCCGCATCTCAGTCTTCCCTCTCACCATTAGCTCTCTCTCTGTCTCTCTCAAAGGAAAAGGAAGTGATGAACTGAAGTTGAAGAAGAAGAATCTAAGGAAGGAAGCAAAGGGTTATAAAAGATGAGGGAGAGGGAGCATTGGACAGCGACAGCTCAAGTGGGAAACAAGAGACCACACCACAAATGGCTAAAGCTGGGCGCTTTCCATATTCGGAACCCTGGCCCTTAAATTAAACTAGCTAACGTCATCTTTTGCGTTTAACCCCCTGTCCAAATGTTCCTTTGAAATGTTGTTCCATGTTTGACTTCTTACCTCTTCCTGGTAAGTAGTCGGGGCTGTTTGGATTGAAGGAGTAGTCAGGAGTGAGTAAGTGGGCAGTGTCATGTCCTATTTTCGCTGTCCATCTAAACACCCAAATAAAAATAAAAAAAATTTCTTTTCATTTTCTCTTTTCTTTTTTATACAATCATTTTCTTACTTTCAAGATAAAACAGTTAATTTTGTGGTCATGTAAATTCATTTGTAACAAGTTGTAACTCAAAACAGTTAATTTTACAGTTATGTAAATCTTACTTGTATTTTAATTACAGTTAATTTTTTCATAATTAATTTTTGTTTTAATATTATTTTACGATCAATTTTGTGGTCAACCTTTCCATTTTCACTTCCACATTACAAACAAAACACCAGAAAATACATTACACTTCCCAGTTACACTTCCCAACTGTCATCCAAACATCAGAAAAGAAACACAAATTCTCATTTTTCAAAAGAAAAGAATCTTACTTTTCATTTCCTCACTTTCACTCACTTTCGGGCATCCAAACAACCCGACTCAATGATAAAAGAGTGAAATTGAATTGTAAAAATTTCTTCAAACAAATAGTATCTTGAGAAAGAGATAAAACAAAAATATTTTTAGATTTACCGGTGAAACAATCATAGATCCTTTTAAAACTATGTTTGGTTAGAAAAGTAAAAGACATATGAGTTTGAAGAATTACAGGATCTCAAGAGAAATAAACGTGTCGGAGTCACATCAACTTGAATAATCACCTCTGAGAGTCAACTAATAATTGTTTATAGCTGGTGTAAATAATCTTTTCTACCACTGAAAAATAATAAAAACCAAGTGCTTAAATGTAGTTTAAAAACACTAATATTGTTTTTAAACATCAATTCAACAGTAAATGCTAAGTTGTCAACTCTGGGGCTCTTCAAGGATTTTTTTTTTTTTTTTTTTTTTTTTCAAGAGTTAACAAGAGCCACATTCTAACTAGAGCTCAGGTTTGATATAGGGTCTGTTTGGATTTAAGGAATTGGTGTGAAGTGAGGAAGTAGGAAGTAAGATTTATTTCCTTTAGGAAAAAGGGAAATGAGTAGTAAGTTTTCTGGTGTTTGGATGGTTGTTGGGAAGTGTGGTTTGGAAAATGTTTTGTCGTTTCCGGTGTTTGGATGGTAATGAAAAGTGGAAATGGAAAAGTTGACCACAAAGTTGACCGCAAAATAATATTAAAATAAAAATTAATTAAGAAAAAAAAAAAATAGATTGTAATTAGAATGCAAGTGAGATTTACATGACCAAAAAATTAACTGTTTTATGCTATAACTTATTATAAATGAGATTTACATGACCACAAAATTAACTGTAGCACTCTGGAAGTGAGAAAATGGTTGTGTAAAAGAGAGATGAAAAAGGGAAAAGGGGTTTTCTTATTTTCCTTTTCCGGTGTTTGGATAGATAGGGAAATGAGCAATTATACTTCCCCACTTCCTCACTTCACTCGGATTCCTTACATCCAAACACGCCCAGTCGAGCTCAATTAAAATTTGTTGAAGTACTTGTGTTCTAAGAAGTACAAATCTCCGATAAGTAAAAAAAAATGTTGTGATAAATTAGTCAGTCTGTATTTTGTCTTAGGGTGTGTCTTTTTTCACTCTCTGGTTTGTCACTTTGGTCAGTGTTATTTTTTTATACTTTCTCTCCTCTTGCGCATGGGCATCGAAACTATATTGTTCGGGAGATTTCTATCACGCTTATATATTTTTGTACTTACAAAATTGTTTTCATTAAAATTTTATTAATAAAATGTCAGAATTTTTATTAGATTCACAGTTACTCTTGGTGAAGAGGGAAAAAAATAAGAATGAGGGGGTAACTCGCAAAACTGAACAAACAACATGTGAGGGGGAGAAGAATAATATTTGGGGCAGGAAGCAGATGAGGTGCTAAAATGGGAGTTGTTGCCGCGCGGCCTTTGTTAGGACGAGGTCCGTACGAATAGCCAACTGGAGGTCGACACGTGGCTCCGATCACGTGGCTCTGGGTCTAGGAAAACGTGCCCACAGATTCTTCTCGTTAGTATCTGAGAAGGAAAGGCGGGGAAAAACCAAAAAAAAAAAAAAAGTGGGCCCCACAAGGGAAAGATTTTGAACGCCAAAATAAAATATGCATGCGTCCTCTTTTGGGACCACTTGCTTTTTGTGGGCTCCCCGCGGGCGTGTTTTGATTCTCGAAGGTGGGAGAAAATACAAAGTGAAAAATGTAAAAGTGTAGTGAAAAATTGAGATTTGTGAAAATAAATTTTCAGTATTTGATTTAATATAAAAATATAAGTGAAAAAACATATTATGTTTTTCAATGTTTTGTTAATAATGTAAAAGTAGAATGAAAAAGTTGATCACAAGGTTGATCAAAAAATAATATTAAATTAAATATTATTTCTGAAGTATCGTTTTGAACTGTAATTGCACTGCAAATGAGATTTACATAACATCAAAATTTAATACATTAAGTTAAAACTTATAAAAAGTGAGATTTATCACAAAATTAACTGTAGTACCATGCAAGTGAAAAAATAGTAGTGTAAAAAAGAAGTGTAAAAAGAAAAAAAGAAAAGAGAAAAGGGAAAGAAAAAGGGACGAGGAAGGGCGTAGCAAGCGACGAAATGCTTCGACGAGTTGAAAATAAGCATAGATCTGGAGATTCCCGAATAGGTCAACCTTTCGAACTGCTGCTGAATCATGGGCAGGCAAGAGACAACCTGGCGAACTGAAACATCTTAGTAGCTAGTGGAAAAGAAAGCAAAAGCGATTCCCGTAGTACCGGCGAGCGAAATGGGAGCAGCCCACAACGGGAATTCTGTTTATACCAGCACTATAATATCAGATTGGGGAGGAAGATCGGAATTAGAAATTGATAGAAGAACAAAGATATGGGCACGTGTAAGTAGGAAACAAAAAATATCTATTCTAGTTTTATCATCAGCTATGGGTTCGAATCTAAGAGAAATTCTAGATAATGCTTGTTACC
This sequence comes from Agave tequilana, assembly GCA_038442645.1. Taxonomy (NCBI): domain Eukaryota; kingdom Viridiplantae; phylum Streptophyta; class Magnoliopsida; order Asparagales; family Asparagaceae; genus Agave; species Agave tequilana. The sequence continues at coordinate 99,559 of JAVJIF010033697.1, read as the reverse complement.
CTGAAATTTTCTTGTCATTCTCAAAGGAGAAAAAAAAAGATTGGATCAAAAGAAAATGCTATTTTGAACCTATTTCTCATTTCAAGTTCAAAACAACTAAGGAAAGTAGTAAATGTGTTTTCCCGCTTCTCATTTTCCTCTCACTTCCATGCATCCAAACACGCCCACATGAAATTGGCTGTCGCGTCTCTACATATGGTCACACATTAAGTCGTTGGATTTCTTTTTTAATGAATATCAGTTTAAATCTTATGAGATGTGACATATGTGAATAGCGTGTGTAGACTGACGATTTACGGTGAACTTCTTCTAAAAAATAAAATTAACTATCGCTTTCTGCTCTCAAATTAAAGAGTGGTGTGTAAATATTAACAGCTTAAACAACAATATCTCACAAACTTCGCATTCGGGTATAATTTTGATAACAACTACAAGTGCTGAATTCAGGAAAGTTCCAAAGGAAAATAATGATAGTTTTTTGCATATTAGAATTTCACCTAAAATTCGCGGTAAATTTGCAGATTTTGCAATGAAATTCATTCAAGAACTTGTACATCTCTCTAAAATATTTGTTTCTTTTTTTTTTCGTGAGAACATAACGGGATTTAAACCCCTGCTCTGTAAAAAATTCTTTCCATTGTGTTACGAACACTAAAATATATTTGTTAGCTTAAAGAAAACACTAAAATATATGTTTTTGTGCAGTAAACTTGGGGACAATTCTTGTGTGCTCTGAAGTTAGCCCGCTGGTCAAGCCCTTAACTTGCTCTCCACAGGTAATTGGTTAAAATCTCTTCGGCAGATATTTGTGATAAATGTGTGTAAACTTAAGGATAACCTCCAGCTTGTTCTAAAGATATGAGGACAATTCCTGTATCCTGATCCGCGCAGTTGATGAGTACAATAAACGTGCAAGTAAAGCTCGTCTACAGAATGCCACATTCGGGTACTGCGGGGCCGAGGTCTCCGTGTTCAATTAGCCATTCATTCTCCCTCAGCTAATGCCAGGCAAAGAGAGCAGCAATGACAAGTTAATAAATTTTTCCTTCTAAAATGAAAAAAAAGGAAATGCAACGCCATTAGAGTTCCAGAGAAAAGGAATTTGAGTCTGTCAAATGCAGAAAGCACGTATGTATGAGATGGGAGGACAAAACCCAGTTTTCGCGGAAAATAAGTTTCTCCTTCCATTAGTATTCTTATCAAGTAGCTAACATACGGTGCATATCAGGTTCTAATACACAACGTCTACAAATCAAGAGGCCCCTCACGCCGAGGATAAGCAGAGATCTGCACACGATGACGACTGCAAGCTCTTGTTTCGGTTGAATGTAGGTACATGACTACAGTTCAGTGCTCTCCAAAAAAACCATAACCAGAGGAAGCAGATTCCGGCACTGACAAGGCTACACTGCTTAGGCTTGGCTGCAGCGCTTCCTAAACGAGTGATGCCCCTTTGACGGGTCCTTGGGCCCCGAGCAAATGCCCACATATCAGAGAAATAATGATGAACATCGCGGAAAGAAAAGTTCCTACTTGTGTTCCTGAGAACGCACTCCTTGATCAAGCAGCACCCCGGGCCTTTTGCACAGCAATGTCATCTGCGTCCTCTTCGAACTGCTCTAGGCCCACCATGTCATCTCCAGCATCCAACCCCTGTCATCAAAAGAATAAAGGTGAAGTAATATACTGAGAGTGGTGAATCTGACAGACAAGGAAACTTTAGGTTCTCAGGGAACTGCGGAAAAGGATTTAGAAGCTTGCTCATCAAGGGTATGAAAGTGCAGATCAGATCCTGAATCTGGTTGAGGTAGGCTTGTGATAACCTGTGGAAAGACGTAGTTCACTTTACACACGTGACGCAACAGGTCGAAAGGGTTCATGCGACAGACTAGCAAAATGAGAAGTAAATATAGAAGCTTGTTCTGTCGCCTACACACAAAGGAATGCTCAAGGAAATAAACCATGCAGTGAATCTCGATCGAATTCAATTCCAACACCGTATTGCTTTAGTAGCAAGGTGCGGATGTCTCATCACAGTACCGTGTCACATGAAAATCTAAAATTGAGCTCACACTAGAAATGTTCTCCAAGAAAAAAAAACCATCCTGTCAACCATGAATTCTTACATGTTGTTCATTAGTCACGCAAAATCTTTGGAAAGGGTATTGCAATGCAACTGACATTCTTGTTCATGTTTGGGTTTGCATTTCATTAACGTTAAATCAGATTCTTACAGAAATTTCTGACAGCAAAAATCCTCCATGAGTGGAGAATGTCCTAGAAACATCAAGATCAGATGGCTTGACACTAAAGTTAAACATGACAACATACAGCCAGTAGCGGAGCCGGGGTTCGGTTCATGTGTATGAGCCACACACACATACAATAAGAGAACTAATCCCGCGTTGACACATGAATTGAAACTCTTATAATATGTGTGTGAGGTCCATACACATAATATATTATAAGAGAACCAATATACGTGTCAATGCGTGATTGATTCTCTTATTGTATGTGTGTGTGGCTCACACACATAAACCAAACCCGTGGAGCTGGGGTGTCAATGGGGGTCACGTGCCCCCCGGTCCCGCCCAAAAGAAGCCAATTGGCATCGGTGTGCCCCCGAGCTCCACTCAAAGGAACCAATTGACACTGTTGTGCCCCACGACCCAGTTTTAAGCCCAAGCATTCTTTATATGGGGGGGTGGGGGGGGGGGGGGGTGGGGGGGGGGGGGGGGGGGGCGGCGCTCTAGCCTGGCCCAGTCCAATTGTTTATTCTTTAACAAGCAAACACCAATCGCATCTCTCTCTCTTTGGTTGTGTGTGCACGCGCGCGCACGCGCAACTATCATCCTCACTGTCAAGAGTGCAACCAATAACACTATTTTTTTGTCGAAATTTCAAATCCAAACTCGGTCCTCTCATATCTCTCAGTCTGCAACTAAGAACTCTTAATGAGCAATGGACAACAAGCGAGTCAGCCGTAGCAAACAACGAAGAGTGTTAACGGCGAAAAATTAAGGTTTCGACCGTTGAGTCTTTTAACGTCTCTATCAGTTACCGACTATGCAGCACGAACATGGACACGGGTGTTAGACACGGGACACGGCAAAATTCAAAAAAACAGGATACAGAGACACAACAAGAAATATTTTTTTATTATCATACATAAATAAATTTATAAAATCTAAATCAAGTGATCAACAAAAACACAAACTATAAAATATCACAAGTCATAACAATATTACAATCACTTAACATCACAAGTTCAAATCAAAATTACAACCGCCATCATATGTCTCAAGATAAAGTTGACACTAGTCCAATGACTTCTTCATTATCTCCTTCTCCATCATCCGCAAACAATATGGCCTCCATCGTGGGTTCATCAAGAGAAAGAGTAACGAAATTCAAAACACTGGCTCCCTGAAATGAGTCAAAGTCATCGCCGTCAATATCTCTCATCTTTGTTTCCTCTTCATTATATTCTTCTGAATTTCAAGAAAATAAACGGAGATTGTTATGCACATACACTAGATCTTCCGCCCGTGCTGAGTTTATTTGTTCCTCTTTAAGGAGTGAATAAAGAAGCATGTACTCCAATTCATTTCACAACAAGAGGAGGATTATGATTGGCCTAGAAGCTTTAAGGCAATGCTTGTAAATTAGGAGTTGATGAACCATAAAGAACCCACCAACACTTCGGATTCATAAATCCTCTATCACGAAGAGAATCTGGATCGGCAAAAGCACCCAAAGTGCCCGAAATCTAGCATATTTCAAATTCACTGCCCGTCTTTCTTCGGGGTTGGAATAGTATCTCTTCACACACTTTTGTCGGAAGAGATCTCTTCATCTTGATCGGGAGCTTGTCGACTTATATTCTCATTAAGCCAAACATCATGATAATACTTATTAACATAAATAATAACCGCATTAAAGAATAACCTCATTAAAGACAATAAAATAATTCATTAACTTAGATATTACCTTGGATTAAAAGAGTGTGCCAAACATTGAAGTGGCTTGTTACTCTTATTCCATCGATCCTCCAAGATTTGATCAACATCATAAAAAGGTGATTGCTCATTTTTCCTTTTCTCTTCGTGCCGATAAATAATACTTTTAACTTTCTCAATTATTGTGTCCCACATGTCATACACCAAATGAAGAGATGGCTTGTCGGTGTCGGAGACTCTTAACATGTCATAAATTGGCTCGGTAAAGGCAATAATGTAGTTTATCTTATTCCACCACAAATCATCTAGGACTTTCTCTTCAACAAATTGTGTCTATCCCACATACATCATCCCTATACATGTTCCATCGATCACAAAGAATCAAATCTTGGAAGTTTTTTTAGATGACTTTAAATCTCTTCAACATGATAATCCAATAAGCAAATCTTTGCTTATTGGATTATCATGTTGAAGAGACTTCATCTTGGAATAGTCATTGAACATGCAAGCCTCGTGGAATGGTTCATGATAAAATTCTTCATAATCAAAGCATCATTTGAGACCTCCGTGATCCAACTACACTGAGCATAAATTACAACATTTGCCTCCATATTTTTAGCCGCAAAAATATTCTTAAGTGCAAGATTCAGAGAATGCACTGCACAAGGAGTCCAAAAGATGCGAGGAAACTTGCTTTCCACAATAGCACCAACGGTCTTACATGCATAAGCGTTATCATTTATGATTTGAATGACATTTTGAGGACCAACTTCTTTAATGTAATCTTCAAGCTTCTCTGCAATATAATGTCAGTTTTTTACTTCTCCCTCGGCAGTTATAGAGTTCAAGAACGTCAAATCGCTTTTGGTGACTATCATGAATTAATGAGAGGTCTTCTTTGCGCATCCGCCACCCATCACTATAAATAGTGACCCTTTTTTGCTTCCATGTGGCCCTGATGGGCTCCATCAACCCCTCTACGTGAGATTTTTCACGTTGCAAAAAAGTGGTCCTCAAAAAGTTATAACCGGGAGGTTTGTAGCCAGCGATTGGATTGTTTGCGGCAAATTTAAATGCCTTGACATACCATGAATTTCTTGTCAAATTAAATGACAATCCACCAGTATAGAACATCCTCGCAATAATGAATCTAATTTATCCCTTGCCTCTTTATTGAATGCTTGATAAATGGTGTTGACCCCCTTCTCTTCTTCAGTGCACTTAGACCACTTACACTTTCACCGGCCACACTTAACATTGAAGATATTGGTAATGTTATGTCCCTAAGTATAGAAACCTTCAATCTCATTTCTGCTTGTTCCATCTCCTTTGTCATATCCCTTATATTGTGAGGTTTAACCGTTGCACACATCTTTATTCCTCGTTCGCTTATCCGCATAAGATGGGCCTTGACTCTAAAATAAGATCCATTGAATGATTCAAAGCAATAACTACATTTTCACTTTCAATTTTCTCCTCCCCTTCCAATTTTTTTCAATTTAGTTACAAACTTTCAAAGAGGCGGATGATCTTGAAGAACCTTTTATCGAAATCATATTGCTCTAATTTCTAAACACAACAACACACAACAAAATCAAAATCCTAATTCAATTAAACTCAAAATTTTACACAACTTACATCAATCATGAAATTCATATTGCTCTATCTAATTTCGATATACAACACACAACAATATCAAAATCCTAAATCAATTAAAGTTAAATTTCTACATAATACTACATCAATCATGCAATTCATATTGCTCTAATCATGCAATTCAAATCCTAGTCTCTCTAACTCTCTCAATCTCTCACTTTCTCTCGCTCTCTTTGCCTCTCACTCTCTCTGTCTTTCTCTCTTTCTCTGCCTCTTAACTCTCTCTCTCTCTCCCCTCTCAGTCTCTCACTGCATGTCAGTCTCTCTCTGCGTCTCACTCTCAGAGCCTCTCTCTCTCAGTCTCTCTGCCTCTCACTCTCTCTGTCTCTCACTCTTAGTCTCTCTTAGTCTCTCACTCTCTCCCAGTCTCTCTCGGTCCCTCTCACTCTCTCTGCCTCACTTTCAGTCTCTCTCTTTCTCTTTGCGTCTCTCTCTCATCTATCTCAAACCGAGAAGAGATACAGAGAGAGACAGAGAAAGACGGAGAGACAGAGAGAGAGTGTGAGAAAGAGACTGAGAAAGAGATAATGAGAGGGAGAGACAGAGAGAGGTAGAGAGAGACCGAAAGAGAGAGACTGAGAGAGAGACTGGGAGAGAGACTGAGAGGGAGAGACTGAGAAAGAGAGATACAGAGAGAGACTGAGAAGGAGAGACTAGAGAGATCGAGAGAGAGAGAGAGAGAGAGACAAAGAGAGACTGAGAAAGAGATACAGAGAGACCGAAAGAGAGACAGAGAGAGTAAGAGACAGAGAGACATAGACAGAGTGAGAGATACAGAGAGACAGAGAGAGACAGAGAGAGGGGAAAGGAAGAGACAGAGAGACAGACAGAGAAAGATCCGAGATAGATGAGGGGGTGAAATTTACCTGAGAACGAGAGATCAGAGATCGGAGATCGTAGATCAGAGTGAGATCAGAGATCGGATCTGTAAAAAAAAAATCAAATTGAAAGAAAACCCCAAATTAAAATCCTAAAAACATAAAATCAAAATCAAAGCTTACCTGCGTGACTGCGTCGTCGTCGTCTCCGCCGCTGCCGCCGCCAGGGCCGAGATTGATCCAAGGAGAACGAGAGAGAGAGAGAGAGAGAGAGAGAGAGACAGAAAGAGAGAGCTCAAAGTGGAGGGTGAGATCGGGGTTAAAAACTAAACAAAGCGAATTTTTTTTTACCCGACCCGACCCACCCGTGTCCGGTCCGTGTCCAGACCGGGTTAAACTCAGTCCGTTGACCGGACACGGGCCGATCCGTGTCGGACACGAACGAACCGTGTCGGGCACATTTCCGTGCCCGATACGTGCCCGACACGGACAGGCCTAGGTCTGGTCGTTGTCCGTGCCTCATAGGTTACCAACAATTTAAAACAAGAAGAAATTGATGATATTTAAGAAGTAGACTATAATAGACTTTTATCTACTAAAATTTTAACAATATATAAGTATATGAGTTTTGTAATGAAGCCTAAGCAATAAAATAGTTTGAAGTTTTCGAGTTTGAGACACGTTTCTTTATCTTAGTCTCTTAGGAAAAAAATATTATTACTGTTATTAGATATCATTTACAATTTTGATTATTGAATGTCACTTTATGCCCCCCGAATTGAAAATCCTGGCGATGCCACTTACCATAGCAGTACTTAAATAAAACTGTCTAAGAAACAAGACCAGGAAAATTTATGAGCTCGTAATTCTTCAAACATATTTGGAGCAAAACAACCTTTTACTGCTGAAAAATAACCAATGTAAATCAAAATGAAACCATAATAAAACAGGGATGGCAATCTACAGATGTAAATGTGTAAACTAGTATTGTTCTCAACCTACCTAAAAGGCAGTACTTGCCCAGATAATTTCTTCAGGTATGCTATTAGTTTCCGAAAGTCCTAACCTCTACTATTTAATGGACCATAATCAACTTCTCCGCACTTGGGGAATTTTATTTGTATGTAAAACGGGTAGCTTAACATACAAAATTTAACAATGATGACATAGACCTCATTTCACAGAATGAAAGAAAGGGAAATCTTGAGTTTTTTCCCTACTCACACTACAGAAAGGGAAACATTGAGAAATATGATAGACCAAGAACTAAATAATATGAACTAGATCATAGGAATACAAAGATAATGTCCCTTAAAACTATACCCTTGGTCAATCAGAAATTGCTGCCTTTTAGTAGAACTGCATCCAATAAAGTATAAAGCTATAGTTATTCACACGGCATAATTATAATAACAATAACATATGAATGGAAACATCTAATGTTCATATAATATAAGAATAACTAGAATAAGAACGACTAGAATAAGCCTCGAAGGTAGTCCAACCTGGGTATCCGTAGAGACTAGAGAATAGAAAAAGGCATTGTACTCTTCTTATCCACCAGCCATTCTATCTTGAAGTCGACCCTGCAGGGGAAACATATGTCATAACAACCAGAAACAAAGACGGTTTTCTTTGGCAAAAATTTTGAAAATTTGCAATAAATCATCAAATGAAAATATGAAATAGGCAGAGAATTTGCCCTTCTCATGACAAAAAATACAAAAAACATGTCTGCTTTGAGTAGAAAACATAAAAAACGTCGTCATTATGTCAGATTTATAAAGCAAGAAGCATAACCGCTTGAAGTTTCCACCAGGTAACTCAATGAATATCAAGTTAAAATAGACAAACTTGATAGGATTTTGCTTTGTTTTTGAAGAGGAGATGATGGTCCAAGAAAATCCACTTGGGTTGGAGAAGCCGATGGCTTGAAGCAGAAGAAGCAAATTAAGGTGAAGCAGTTTTCTTTTCAGGTGATTGCGAGTTTTCTTTTTAGGAGGAGTATGAATAGGATTCAATTCCTATTCAATGAAGATTTGTTTCTAAAGATTAAAAGGTCTAAAAATTTTCTAGATCAAAGAGATCAACTCCTAATAGGATTGATCAAGATTCTTCAAGCATCCAATAGCTAAGATCATCTCATAGTCCATATAAGAGTGTATTGTAAAACCCTATAAATAAAAATTGTAACCCAACATTCTAAATTGGAGCAGAAGAGAAGAATAAAGTTGTGATGAACAACAATGTAATATCCTAAAAAGCCAGAGAAAAGAGAAAGGAGCAAGGTGAAGGTGCATAGAGAGACGGTATACTCTTATAATCTAGGCATAAATTTAAGGGGACGGCGAATACTCTTATGTCATGAAGAGGAAGGTTAAATCTTTGTATCAAGTTTATTAATATAGCTCTCTCAAGTTCTCTTCCCGTGGACGTAGGTCAAGTTTGGGCCGAACCATGTTAAATTGTGTGTTCTTCTTATATCTTTTAATATTCATCTTGTGTGCTCGAGGTAATCGATCTTATGGCGTGCTTGAGGTCATCGGTGGGGATCTCCATATCTCTCAACTATTGGTATCATAGTAAGTATGATATCCCGGGTTATGCATGCACAATTGGTATCGAAGTATATGAATTTCATTCACAACAAATGGTATCAGAGCTGATGATATTCGTTCAAGACTCGAGTGCTCTAGATGAAGAAGAAGATGTCAAGTCAATGGAGTTCAGTAAAGGCATCAAGATGAAGAAGACAACAAGAAAGTTCAGATTTGTTTTAAGGTAAATATCGATGACTTTTGGAGTATATTGATCAAGGGAAATCGTCAAGGCTCAATAATGCTCAGATCGAAATACGGTAGGCGCAGAGGTGATGATTGGATCATCGCCAATGACAGACGGCAAGATGAGCTTGACGAGCTCACGAAGGCATCGCACAAAGCGTCCTATAAAGGCTCGAAGCGACAACAAATCAAAGAAAAAACAACGGAGGATGATGAAGACGATCACTGGACGAGATTGATCGGAAGGTAGATCGTACAATTGTAGTCGGATTCACACAATCAAGGTGTCGAACCCCATATTTTCAACGTTCTAGATGCAATGATGGTTGCAGATCGAGAAGATTCCAAGGTTTTGTACAGTTCGGTAAAGGAATCGACAGAGATCACGGTCAAAGTTCCGACGAACTAGTCGTGACACAGTGAGATTATTGCAAGTATTGGTGGATCTATCAGGTTTGAAGATCATCAATAGTAGGGCAACAGATCTGGCAAACATTAATGCAGTGGTGCATGGCAGCCCTGGTTGATTGAAGAAAGAATGGCAGTGTGTCGCAGGAAAGCCTGGTAAGACTATGACAGTTATGTGAAGACGATAAGTCTCAAGATTAAAACATCGATGGAAGGTGGACCATCACCAAGTGATCGATGAAAGACCATGACACGATAAGTCCTTGACAATGTTCGTGTAAGTTGATAAGACCATGACAGAATTAGAGGTGAATTGCCTCAAGACCAGCAGGGCCCATGGCCAGAAAAGCGTCACAAAGCGGAATTTGTTGGTAGCGGCGGTGATGCAATGCAAACTAAGAGAAAGAAACTAGGTCAAAGAGTTCTAATGAAAAGCTTGAAGGGAACTCACTTCGAGGTAGAGCTTCAAGAAAAACTGCAACGGGTCTAAGTGTTGCAGGACGACTAGAAAAAAGGTGCATTCGGGCAAGACCCGAGATGGCCCAAGGCATGGCGGTAAACAGCCAAAGGCCCCGAGGAGAAAGGGCAAGAGTAAAAACTTCACGGTATTGTTACAACTAAGGAAAGAATTAAGGTAGTAATCCAAAATCTCAAGTTGTTTTCCTAAAGCCTTGGAGATTGTTAGGAAGTAGTTCACGGTATTTTGCCTTATTTTTCAAGAGGAGATGATGGTCCAAGAAAACTCACTTGAGTTGGAGAAGACGATGAATTGAAGTAGAAGAAACAAATCAAGATGAAGCAGTTCCTTTTCAGGTGATTGCGAGTTTCTTTTTTAGGAGTATGAATAGGATTCAATTCTTATTCAATGAAAATTTATTTCTAAAGATTAAAAAGTCTAGAATCCTTCTAAATCAAGGAGTTCAACTCCTAATAAGATTGATCAAAATTCTTCAAACATCCAATGGCCAAGATCATCTCATAGTCAAAATAGGAGTTGTATTGTAAAATCGTATAAATAAAGGTTGTAACCAAGCATTGTAAATTGGAGCGAAAGAAGAGAATAAAGTTGTGGTGAACAATGTAAGGCCCTAAAAAGTCAAAAAAAAAAGAGGAGCAAGGTGAAGGTGCACAGAGAGAAGGTTTACTCTTGTAATTTAAGTATAAATTCAAGGAGAAGGCGAATACTCTTGTGTCATCAAGAGAAAGGTTAGATTTTTTTATATCAAGTTTATTAATAAAGCTCTCTCAAGTTCTCTCCCCGTGAACATAGATCAAGTTTGGGCCAAACCACATTAAATTGTGTGTTCTTATATTTTTTAATATTCATCCTGTGTGCTCGAGGTAATCAATCTCATGGCGTGCTTGAGGTCGTCGGTGAGGATCTCCATCTCTCTCAACTATTAGTATCATAGTAAGTATGATATCCCGGGTTATGCACGCAACAATTGGTATCAGAGTATAAGAATTTCGTTCACAACAAAACTAACCTCCGACAACTCAATCAATCTTAAACTAATATTAGTTTAACAAAACTAAGATGATAACTTATGTAGTCTGGGGCAAGTAATGTTTACAAAGCAAAGGAAGAACTCGATGTTACACCGAGACTTCAAAATGTAGAAACTTTTTGCGTTGTTTTTGACATATTAGACAGCAGAATACTTCAACAATGTGCATTGAAGACACTCACGGAATGTCTAAACTGACACTTCTATAGATGATTCTACTGAGTGAAACTCTAAACTCATTTACTTATACATTTGATACCAAAGAAAGACCAAAATTTTGCATGAACATGTCACAAGTTGGCAAATGCTCGTGATAGATTTTTGAAAGGTTCTGTATTGAACATTTTTGGACACTCGGACAGGTGACACCTGGTAAGCCCTAGTACAGTGAACTATCATTCAATAGACTAGTTGATAAAAATATTAACATAAACATGTTCCCAACAAAATCATATGCATATAGAATCTTGCATATCACCACCGGCTAAAAAAGCAACATAATCTAAGCATTTTCCATAATTTTAAGTGTAATTGACTATGAAGCACAACTCAAACTTGGAAAAGCTCAAAAATTGATTTGAGCTTTATGACCGCTATTTTCTTGACATCAACCTTATATGAATTCATGTGAAATAATTTGTGTAGAATAATCATGAGTAGTGAATGTTGTGATATGGATCACCAAACAATAAGAGACATCACGAAAACCCAAGAAATCTACTGTAGCAAGCAGTATATCTAGATCACCACAGGAGGAAGAACACTCAAACACAAATAAAGAAACAAAAGATTTGAGGGAGAAAAGGGAGAAAATCTTATTAACCTGAGAAGCAATACAAGAGTTTACAGTGGATCCTCTCTAAACTCTCAAGACAAGATGAAAATCTCTCTCTTGAGTAATGTACATAAAACCCTCAAACTTAGGGATTTTATAGATATCTAGAATAAATCTAAACCTTATATATCTTCAGCAAAACCATCCTAACCACCCAATCAACCGCCTCTAGAAGAAGAGATTCAGAAACCTCTTCAGAATTCCAATCAGTAAATATATCGGATAATGAAAAAACCCACAGCTGTTGACAGGCCTTATCCGGCTGTCGACAGACTGAAGTTAATCAACTGTCGACAATTGGGTGTCAACTATCGACAGACTAAGATGTTGACTGTCGATAGGGTTTGTTGGTTGGCGACTCCTCGTCTCTGTTGGCTCTGCGGTCGACTGCACTGGCTCGCCGTCGACAGCCATCTGCTGCTGTCAACAGTCCTGAGCATGTGCATGTCTGTGCATGAACCTGACTGTTGAATCTTCTAAAATTTCCTCCACCTTGTTGTCTGGTCTTCTCTAATGAATGGGAGTCACCCAAAATACCAACAGTGAATACCCTTTGCCCTAAGAATACGGCCCAGCCATTGAGCTTCTTAACACTGTGAACCCGCATGATATTTGTATTATCACATTGGCTCCAGGAATATCAATTGAATTATCACCCACCTGAAGTGCAAAAATAAACACACTAGTATATTGTCACATATGCATTCCAGTAACAACTTCAAACATAAGCTTTGGTGCTAATGGTTTAAATTGAAAGAAACAAAAGCAACACATTTCATAATTATCAAATAATTCAACAAATCACAACTGCAATTCAGGAACATGATTCTTTCTTTTCTTTCTGCCCTTCTAACTGCTGATAGCTCTAGTAACTGAATCATACAGCTTTCAACTTATTAATAAACAAGCAGTCAAAAAAAAATGCTTCCATAAAAATTTATTTCCGAAGACAAATATAATGACATGCTTGATAGTTAGAATACTACACGGTGAAATGTGCATAACGTGCTTGATGCAAATGCTAAACCTGGGAGGAAAATTCTTGAAATAAGAATCAGAGAGAGAAAAGAGGATGTTAAAAGTATCACAGGCCAAGTACATGAAGAAGGTGTTGAAGAGATTTAACATCACATATGCTAAACCTGTGAACGTTCCACTCGGAGGTCACTTCAAACTCTCAGAGGCACAGACTCCGACTATAGAAGATGGGAAGGCTCTCATATCGGAGGTGTCATATGCATCAGCTGTGGGAAGCTTGATGTATGGTATAATCTGCACGAGATCAAACATTACTCAAGCAGTGAGAGTTGTCAGCAGATACATGAGCAACACCGGGAAGGAGCACTGGAGAGCTGCAAAGTGAATCATGAGATATCTGAGGAGCAATTCAAATATGACATTGTACTATGGGGGCACCATTGTTTAACTGCTGGGATATGTTGACTCTAACTTTGCGGATGATGTAGACAGTCAGAGGAGTATCATTGGTTATGTCTTCACTTTGAAAAGTGGAGTTGTGAGCTGGGTGTCAAGACTGCAGAAAATAGTTGCCTTGTCGACGACGGAGGCCGAGTATGTCACAGCGACAGAAGCTTGCAATGAGCTGATATGGCTGAATAATTTTTTTAAAGGAGCTCGGGAAGGAGCATAAGGCTCTGTCACTACACAGTAACAGCCAGAGCGCGATTGACCTTGCAAATAATCCGGTCTATCACGACAAAACCAAACACACATTGATGTGTGATACCACTTCATCCGCAATCTGTTGAATGATGGTGTGTTCTCACTGCTGAAGATATACACGAGTCAGAATCAAACACATATATTGACCAAGGTGGTCATAGTGGAGAAGCTGAAAATTTGTTCAACTTCTGTAGATCTTTAAGCCTGATGATCTGAGTTTGAGTCACTTAGAATCACTATTAGTAGGGAATGAGAGAACGTGAGAGAGATGGATGCGGGTGATGCGTAGATTATCAGTCTTCAAGTGGGAGATTGTTGAAGTTGTGAAGCCTGATTGCCGACCTTGACGGGGAATCGCCCTCGGAGAAGTATTACACAGGAAGAATTGCGAGGCCCAATCGCAGTGGGAGTTTAGGAAATAGGGAGTCCATCTTAGACCCTGTTTTAAATATCGGCCGAGTCGGCCGAGATATCATCTGATATCTACTTTTTTGCCTGATACTGATATGATATAGAAAAATCGTTCGTCATATCGTTTGCAGCAAAAATGGCCGATATTTGAAATATTGGCCGATAAATCACCCGATATCGAGCGATAAATTGACCGATATATCGCCCGATATGAAACTTATTTATAGCACGAATGCGTGCAAATATACATTATTTTTACTATCTTTGCATGCATATTACATCATTTTTATTAGGTAAATGATATTTATGACACTAAACCATAATTATCAATATTTCATTATATATGTGTCCGATATGAATGCCCGATATATGCATGTATCCCCGACATCTCCCCCGATATCTCCCTGATATCTTATATGAAAAACTCTTGTCCGATACGATCCTGATATCCGATATTTAAAACCTTGATCTTGGATGACTCGGAGGCAGGGCCTCGGGAAGAGTCTCCCAAGGACTGGACTATCTCGCTGACTCCTCGAGCAAAGGAGTACTACAGGCGAATGTGGGCGAGCTTGAAGTTTTAGATGGAGGCATGTTTAAGCGCTTGGGGATCACTCAGAGTCTTAGAAGGAGCACTCCGACCAATAAAGCAGAGAAACATCCTTGAGGCGCAGTGAATGCGGTCCATCCTGGAAGCTTCGGAATACAGGAAACTCAAGCCAAGTGTCAAGAGCAGTTTAGAAATGTCACAACTTGTAACCTAGTTATATTTATAAAAGGAGATGTGTCGTAATTAGGGTGGTGGTGAAAACCTAGAGCTATTGTAAAGAGTGGCTATGAGATCTTTTTCATCTCCCTATAATCTCTTGATAATAAGTGATTTGCAAGAGACTCCGTGATTTTTCCCTGTTTGGGGTTTTTCACGTGTGTGTTATCTTTTGATAGATTTGTGATCTTGCTTCTTTCTTTCGATTTGATATGTTCTTGTTAATCGTCATCGTAAAAGCCATTATCCCAACACACTCGACCTGAGGCTGAGCAAATCTCAATTTGCTGGAGGGAGGTGAAGCACAGGTTCCTGGCGTGGGTGAGGAGGCGTTGGATGTTGTTGTCGCAACAACAGTGAAGAGGAAGAGGAGGCGTATAGAGAGGCGGTGTTCAGCCGAGGGAGAGGCGGAGGAAAAAGAACAGTCGAACGAAGAGGTTACAGAAGAGGTTGTGGCGTTGGTGGCGAGGGAAGGGAATAGGGCTTTGCACAGGCAGCATGCTTGGGCTCAATCGGCGCAGATTTGGACTCGTGAATGGGTGCCAGGGCAGAATGTCCAAGGGTGGAAGGTGAAGGGTGAGATCAGTATATGAAGAAAATGACGATGAGGTAATCATGAGCTTGTGGAGAGGAAAAGATGCAGAGGGATGGGTTCAGGGCAATGGAGAAAGATGGAAAAAAACTCTCGACTCAACATGAATTAAAATACAGATTCCAACTAACTAAAATCATATAATTGTGGTGCAACGCCTGACTTAAGACCGACACATAGCTGTAGTTTGACGCCTCTTGCGCTAATAAACATGTCGATACTTCCTCTTTGAGCGTGACAGTGCCATGTCCTCATGAGTTTGGAAGTGTTTGGATGCAGTTAAGTGATTTGAGGCCCATATCAAACCATTGAAAAAACACCTAGAGGGGGGGTGAATAGGTGTTAGTGCTAATCTAAAACTAAATGCAAAACTAAGTGCGCTAAATGCGGAAGCTAATGCAAATTATGCACAAACTAATACAATACAACAAGTGTAGCCGAATTCCCCTTGCGAGGCTCTGGACTAACTCCCCTTGATTCCCCTTAAAATGGTTTGAGGCGCTATGTGAAGCTCTTGTTGGATGAGTATAAGTTGGGCGCACACACACAAGCAATCCAAGCAATATGAAATACACACAATCAAGCCAAGCATATAAGAATGAATTGCAATATAAAAGATGCAAGGCAACATAAGCAATGTATAAGATATGTATGCAATGAAAGAATGATGCTTGAATGAAATGATGCTTGCACAAAGTAAAGAGAGTAAAGTTGAGAGAAATTGGATCAAACGCTAACACAAAGATTTGTTTCGAGGTTCGAGTACCCAACTCTACATCCCCGCCTACACCACCGTGTAGGATTTCCAATCCACTATAGGAGTACCGAACTCCTCTCTCAACCTTACAAAGCCACCGAGGCTATACAACCACAATCCACCTCTACCGAAGAGGGATAAGGCCCGTAGCCAATACAAACACAATCACCTCTACCGAAGAGGGATCCAACCACAATACCACTCCGATCAACCTCTACCAAAGAGGGATACAACAAAAGTAAGGAGGGTTTACAATAAGTGGTTACAAAGACCACAAACACAATCTTTCTTTCTTTTCTCTTTTCTTTTTCCACAAAAACAAGATCCTAATAGATTAGGATAGGTGATAGCTCAAGTGTGGAATCAAGATGTTTTTGAAAAACAAGCAACAAAGAAAAACACTTGGGAAAATTCTTGCAAAAGATATAGAATGAAAACCAAGACAAATCTCCCAAATTCCTATTTTCTTTGATTTTTCCAAAAACCTAAAACAATAAAGATTAAGTCTTTTTAGCACAAAAACTATTTTGAAAACTTGTTTAAACACTAGAGAAACACAGAAATTTTTCTCCTTAAAAACCTTGGCCAAAATCCAAAGAGATGGGGTTTATATAGGCCAAATAGAAAACTAACCGTTAGGCTGACGTGTCAGCCTGACTGGCCTAACGGTCGACCGGCCGGTCGACCGTCCAACGGTCATATTTTGACCCGTTGGAACCTCCGGTCGACCGCCCGGTCGACCGAAACAAACAGAGAGCAGAGCTCTCTGCAGCGGTCGACCGTCCGGTCGACCGGCCCCTGGCTGCCAGACGTGCACAAGTCTGTGCACGTCGGTCGACCGCGCGGTCGACCGGCCTTAGGTGCGGTCGACCGCTCGGTCGACCGTTCAGGCCTGACAGGTCAGTCTGGGTCCAAAACTGGTATAAAACATATTAGAAAAATTCTTTTAAAAACTTCTATCTTTTCTGAAAATTTCATAAACTTGTTTTATCATATAGCATTGATATTGAAACATGTGATAATCATTTCTACTCAAATATCAAGCATATGAAATCATTTTGTTTCTTCTCATTTTTATCAAAAACAAACTCTTGTATTTTTATCAAACTTGGCTTTTCAACACATGAATAGGGATATCAAAATAAGTTTGTTTAGCATGTTTAAACCATGTATGTATATCTAGAACATATCTAATATACATAGAAATAAAGTAAACTTGTTTTGATCTACTGTTCATGAAAACCAAATCCAAAACATAAAAACGTGTGTATGTGTACTTGAGCATATCAACTATACTAAGCTTTACAAATGGATCTAAAACACATAGTCTAAACTAGGATACCTAAGTCTCTTGACGATCTTCCATCTTCAAGTAGACTTGCTCCCAAACGCGATCCACCGAGTGCAAAGGTATGATCTTTAAGCTTTGGCACCGGAATCACCATGATAAGCTTCCAAACACCTTGTTGAGGCTAATCACCAACTAATATCTTGGTTAATGATCTGAAACTTAAACAATACAAGATTATTAGTAAACATAACTACATGAGTTAATCATCATCAAAACTAGGGTGGAAGGCCTTTGGGCCAACAATCTCCCCTTTTTGATGATGACAAAACTCATGGAGTTATATAAGCATGGATTAAAGTAAAGCTTCAAGGAAGCTCCCCCTTAACTCATGCAAAGCCAAATACACATAATAATATGCAATGAAGGCTCTTAAAAAACATGAATGCACAAATATGCATAAACAATCAAGGTTCTAGATACCAATGAAATATTTAAAGCAAAGCATGCTCTAGATACCAATTAACAAATAAACATTTTCTAGATGCTCTAGATACCAATAAACATACATTAAACTATATTAAACTTAATATATGCAAAAACATAACTATGCATATATATAAAATATGTACCAATCATGCATTTTGATTTGTGAATTTTATATATGCATGTTAAACTCTCAAATAATTCTCCCCCTTTTTGTCAATCATCAACAAAGGGGAAAACAATCAAAACAATATAATGAGGGGTAAAAATCTTTCTCCCCCTTTTGTGTCAATCAAAACAATACAAACAATGGTCTCCCCCTTTTTGTCTAAAACAAAAACAAAGTCAATAAGGGGTGACTACAAACATGATATCAATTAAAAATATGTCAATGAAGCATCTTGATACCAAATGAAGATAAACAAAGATTAATAAATGTTATATGCTATATACATTCATGAAGAGGAAGACGCTAAGTTAGCTTCCCTACACATATGAGTTACATGAAGAAAGGAAGACACGCCCTAATTCACATAACACAAAATATGTAATGCATAAAAGGAGATGTGAAGCTCCCCCTACACACGTGTACCACATAAGGAAGAGTTGTCAAGCTCTTCAATACAAGATACACTTAACATGAATTTATACACATATAGGCAATGTAAAATAAATATGTTTTTCTTAAACAAAATTTTGAGATACCAATTTAAAACATTTAACATAAACATCTTGATATCATTAAAAGAAATGTGATCTTTTAAACATATGATACAAATTTGAAACTATATTTTAACATAAAGCAAGGGAGTGGAAATCAAATACCAATTGAAAGACAACATCAAATTTTCTCCCCCTTTATGAAATACCAACAAAATATATGCATAAGCTTGTTAAAATACCAATTGAAAAAAAAAATCAAACAATAAAATTTTTTTTTTAAGCTTAGCATAAACAAGTATATATACGTATGAAAATTAGATACCAATTGACATTGATATTCTAGAAAGAGTAAGCATACATATACAAAACATATATGAGTATACAAAAAGATCAAAAATTGATACCAATTGAAAGTGTTCAATGATACCAATTGAAAGAATAGGGTCAAGTGTATATCTCATATTATAACGAAGAATACGAACTAGTTAAAATGAAAAGTTTTGTTAACTAGTACGAAATCCTTCAAGTAAGGAATAAATACAAATCATTTTTCATAAAAATGAAATCCACATGATAATCAACACTCTAATCCAATTAAGCATAAAAATGTCTCATGAAAACAAAACATGAGCAAATAATAAATGTGAGTGTACAAGTCAAGTATGGAGATCACAATCATGAAAATTTGTTCAATTAAGTTCAATTATTCCTTTAAACAAGAAAACTAAAAATTAATATTATTTAATCTTCAAGGCATATGTATGTCTAATACAAACCAAAGTATACATACATATCCAAGATACAAACGAGTCCACAAGGATATATGCATGAAGGCCCGTGGCTCAAAAAGGATATTCATGTATATCTAATGGTTTGGACAAGGTAAACATATACATGAAGTTTAAATACCAATTCAAGGAAAACATGAAAAGCATGAAAAGTATGAAAATTTAGCTTTTCATTAAAACAATTTGATACCAATTCTTTTCAAGGTATATGTATGATTTGTCAACACAAGAAGTATACATACATATCCCTTAAACACACTTTGAGTCCATAATAGATATTTGCATGAAAAGCAAATGACTCAAGGGGTATACATGTATATCTTCAAGTTTGGCAAAATACACATATACATGAAATGAAAACTCATAATCATAAAAACAAATACCAAAAATGGAATACAAGTTTAAAATGTATGAATCATCAAAACTAGACTATACTAGCACATCTAATGGGAACAAACAAGCATTCAATCCCAAACATATATAGATTGTTTGTAGCCCATCATATGTACAAATATAAATCATAGTCTTAATGAAAACTAACATCTAAACATATATTCAAAACATGAAGTATCAAAACAAACACGAATATTATTTTGCTATATAAACAAGCAAGGATTCATCAAAAATTCTTTTATCAAACTTCTAGGTATATGTATGATTCATCCAAATTTAACAATATTCATACATATCCCAACCGTAAACGAGTCTATTAAAAGTATTTGCATGAAGGCAAAAGACTCATGGGTATACATGTATATTTATTAGGTTTGAATTCAAAATACATATACATGAAGTAAAAACATGAAAATAGGCATAGCAAGTATAAATGAAGGAATCATCAAAACTAGCTTACACATGTGCATATAGTGGGTACAAATGAGCATGAAGTGCAAACATATAAAAGTCAATTTGTTCTCACTATGTGTACATGCATACATGCAAGTTTTGATAAAATCTACATCTAAACTAGTTTATACCACATAAAGTATAAAACAACAAAAAATCATCATGAGAAAACTAAAACATGATTACTATGTAAATTCACATGTATTAGATTCATAATGTACATTATAGCTTAAACAAAAGGTGAGAACACTAAATATGGGTTCATATAAGCAAGTGTGTCTCAAATACTATACATGTATGTCAAGGATCTAATAAACATGGAATGAACATACTAATCCATAGACATCAAAAACATGTTATAAAGCATCAAAACATGCTATAAACAATAATATGAAAGCATGTAAACAATAATAAGGAGTTAGGAATTGTTACCAAAACCTAGAAGCAACTCTCCATGTCTCCAAAAACATGGTGGTCATCTCCACCAAATCTTCCCTTGAAAGTGATGCATCCAATTGATTTCCTTTAAGTCCGAAACGCATCCACTCCAAGGTATCATCACTCTCACGTCATGTGAGAGCCCACACCTACATCAAAAATAATAGGAGGGGTGGTCTTTGGTACCCACATCTTGTTGGGTCCATGGGGGTTAGTCCCTTCCCTAACCCAAACAAATTTCTTTGCTAAATTATCAATATTTAATCTATTAAAACAAAATTTAGCAAGATGGCCCTTACGACCACAATGTGTACAAGTGTACACATGAGCATACGTGTGATGGTGTCCGTGAGGAGCATGTGTATGCCGTGGAGGGTGTGCATGAAAAGATGAAACTTGTTTCTTACGAAACAAAGTTTCCAAACGTGTATGCCCTTCTACACATTGGCTCAAAGTGCAGCCTAAACAATCAACTCTCTTCTTTAACATACAAATATCATCATTAATTCTAGAAGAAGAGGTACATGCATTAGGTAGACTAGATGAAGAAGCTACACTAGCATGGCAAACATGAGCATCAATCTTATTTTGTAAAACAATATTTTTATTTAAACATACATCTAAATCATTTGAAATAGAAATAATTGTGTTTTTCAAATCAACATTCTCTTTTAAAACAAAATCTACTTTTGAAGACAAATTTTCATTCTTCTTCAAAATAGCATGGCAATCATTTTTAGATTTTAAAAATTCATTTTCTTTAAGTGCAAGGTCAAGTTGAGATTTTAATGAATCCCTCTCATTAGAAATCTCCTCCTTCTCTTGCAAAACACAATCAAGTCTAGAATGCAAACATTTATTTTCATTTTCAAGTCCTAGACTTTTCTTTTCAAGATCTTATATTTTTCAATTAATTTTCACAAATTATAGAAAGTTCTTCATTTAAAGCATGGGGATCAACAATATCATCACATGAAGAACTAGCACAATCATTACTATCTAAGTGGGGTTCCGAATGTACCTCAAGGGAGTCATTCCCTTGGACCATTAAGCATTGAGATTCGGATTCGCCACTAGACTCCTCTTCATGGATTTGTACTTGAAGCTCGGAGGTGGTGGTTGTTGTCAATAGATTCCATACTGCAAAAGCGGAATCAAGATTAGAAACATGCATAAGATATTCTTTTGAAAGCGTGCTTCTAATGGCCTCAAGGGCTTGTGCATTGGCCCCTATATGAATGCAATTACCAAGATAGCATTTCTTGGTAGCCGCAAGGAAAACATGTAAACCTAGGGTTTGTAGGTAAATGGACATCCTAGTCTTCCAAACAAGAATGTTGGAAGCATCATACATAGGTGGGGTCATGAAGTCCATGGGTCCAAACTAAATGTGTGCAATCAAACAAATGCAAACAAGATTAGCAAACAAATGGATCTCACTCCTAGGATGTTAAGCCTAAGTATCAGGAGCACTAGCTCTGATACCAATTGAAAAAACACCTAGAGGGGGGGTGAATAGGTGTTAGTGCTAATCTAAAACTAAATGCAAAACTAAGTGCGCTAAATGCGGAAGCTAATGCAAATTATGCACAAACTAATACAATACAACAAGTGTAGCCGAATTCCCCTTGCGAGGCTCTGGACTAACTCCCCTTGATTCCCCTTAAAATGGGTTGAGGCGCTATGTGAAGCTCTTGTTGGATGAGTATAAGTTGGGCGCACACACACAAGCAATCCAAGCAATATGAAATACACACAATCAAGCCAAGCATATAAGAATGAATTGCAATATAAAAGATGCAAGGCAACACAAGCAATGTATAAGATATGTATGCAATGAAAGAATGATGCTTGAATGAAATGATGCTTGCACAAAGTAAAGAGAGTAAAGTTGAGAGAAATTGGATCAAACGCTAACACAAAGATTTGTTTCGAGGTTCGAGTACCCAACTCTACATCCCCGCTTACACCACCGTGTAGGATTTCCAATCCACTATAGGAGTACCGAACTCCTCTCTCAACCTTACAAAGCCACCGAGGCTATACAACCACAATCCACCTCTACCGAAGAGGGATAAGGCCCGTAGCCAATACAAACACAATCACCTCTACCGAAGAGGGATCCAACCACAATACCACTCCGATCAACCTCTACCAAAGAGGGATACAACAAAAGTAAGGAGGGTTTACAATAAGTGGTTACAAAGACCACAAACACAATCTTTCTTTCTTTTCTCTTTTCTTTTCCACAAAAACAAGATCCTAATAGATTAGGATAGGTGATAGCTCAAGTGTGGAATCAAGGTGTTTTTGGAAAACAAGCAACAAAGAAAAACACTTGGGAAAATCCTTGCAAAAAATATAGAATGAAAACCAAGACAAATCTCCCAAATTCCTATTTTCTTTGATTTTTTCAAAAACCTAAAACAATAAAGATTAAGTCTTTTTAGCACAAAAACTATTTTGAAAACTTGTTTAAACACTAGAGAAACACAGAAAATTTTCTCCTTAAAAACCTTGGCCAAAATCCCAAAGAGATGGGGTTTATATAGGCCAAATAGAAAACTAGCCGTTAGGCTGACGTGTCAGCCTGACTGGCCTAACGGTCGACCGGCCGGTCGACCGTCCAACGGTCATATTTTGACCCGTTGGAACCTCCGGTCGACCGCCTGGTCGACCGAAACAAACAGAGAGCAGAGCTCTCTGCAGCGGTCGACCATCCGGTCGACCGGCCCCCTGGCTGCCAGACGTGCACAAGTCTGTGCACGTCGGTCGACCGCCGCGGTCGACCGGCCTTAGGTGCGGTCGACCGCTCGGTCGACCGTTCAGGCCTGACAGGTCAGTCTGGGTCCAAAACTGGTATAAAACATGTTAGAAAAATTCTTTTAAAAACTTCTATCTTTCTGAAAATTTCATAAACTTGTTTTATCATATAGCATTGATATTGAAACATGTGATAATCATTTCTACTCAAATATCAAGCATATGAAATCATTTTTGTTTCTTCTCATTTTTATCAAAAACAAACTCTTGTATTTTTATCAAACTTGGCTTTTCAACACATGAATAGGGATATCAAAATAAGTTTGTTTAGCATGTTTAAACCATGTATGTATATCTAGAACATATCTAATATACATAGAAATAAAGTAAACTTGTTTTGATCTACTATTCATGAAAACCAAATCCAAAACATAAAAACGTGTGTATGTGTACTTGAGCATATCAACTATACTAAGCTTTACAAATGGATCTAAAACACATAGTCTAAACTAGGATACCTAAGTCTCTTGACGATCTTCCATCTTCAAGTAGACTTGCTCCCAAACGCGATCCACCGAGTGCAAAGGTATGATCTTTAAGCTTTGGCACCGGAATCACCATGATAAGCTTTCAAACACCTTGTTGAAGCTAATCACCAACTAATATCTTGGTTAATGATCTGAAACTTAAACAATACAAGATTATTAGTAAACATAACTACATGAGTTAATCATCATCAAAACTAGGGTGGAAGGCCTTTGGGCCAACAACCATCTGATGCCATGTAAGTATTCAATGCATGCATCCGGAGCTTCAACTTTGCCACATTTCTGATATAACTAATAATAAGAACATGTCTGTTTAAATAGAATAATGATGAGAAAAAACAAATTAAAAGAAGCCGGAAGATAAAAGTTAAACAAAGTTAACAGGTCAATTCATAGAAAGCTCAACAAAAATGAAAAGTGAGTAGATTTCCTGAACTTGAATTGTTGGTGCTGGAATGGTACAAAATAATTAATATTTACAGGTGTTAAAAGGATTTCTAGGAAAGAAGTTTGCCCTTACAACAGAGAAAAAATGAGGCAAAACTTCTTTGTCATAGGTATGCACTATATATGAATGTTATAACATGTATTTATGTATGTATGTATGTATGTATGAAGTTGGTATACAGTTCAGCTACACAATATTCTCTGTAATGTTCTCCTAGAGTTGTTAGAAAGAACAAGAACAAAGGAAAGGGTAGTATTTAATCTAAGTAATATTTAAGAAAGGAAAGGAATTTAACTATAGTCTCATAATAAAATGAAGACCTAGGTTATATGAAATCTCAAATCGCGATAAAAATCAAATACGTGAAAGAACTTTAGCAGTACATTTCAGAGCAAGTATATTAGCAGCTCAGCTGTAAGAAAATGCTTCTTCAATTCTTAAATGGGGAAAGTTAAAGGAAAAAAAATTAAAGTAATACCGTTGTAACTGCCAAAGGGATGGTGTCAAGATATGACTTGGATGGTGCAGTATCAAGAACAACCCAATTTTGATAATAATTTAGGAGAAAACGTTGTGTTCTTTGCACAAGAAAATACATGGTATGGTTTTATCATCGAGCTTTGTTCTTTGCTCCTTAGGTACATGCACAAAAGCTTTGCACACTCTCAAATGAGAATAGGACACAGTCCAAACTCTTTCTGGAATATCTCCCTCCAAAGTTGCTGAAGGGGATAGGTTTATCAAGTAGCAAGCGGTCCACACCGCTTCTCCCCAAAAAAAAAAAAATGAGCATGCTCCGAACTCTCTCAACAATTGTGTGGTTCATTCTTTCTTCAACCCATTATGTTATGGTGTGAGGGGCAAAATTTTGGTGTCTTATGCCATGTTTGGAGCAATATCCTTTAAACATCTTTGAAATATACTCACCATCATTGTCTGTGTGAATACATTTCAAGAGTTTTCCGGTTTTCCTTTCAATCTTGGCATGAAATTTTAAGTACTTCGAATACCCTTGGACTTTAAGACATACATCCACACTTTTCTAGATGCATCATCTATGAAGGTTACGAAATAAGAAGCACTACTATGTGTTTTAATACTAATAGGTCCGCACACATCTAAATAAACCAAATACAGAATTCCGATCTTCCTTTCATTAGCATTCTTAACAAAAGCTACTCTATGTTACTTACCAATTAAGCAATGATCATAGTGGGATAGATTTGTACCTCTAATCGTGAGAAGTAGTTGTCGACGTGCGAGAGCTTGTAGTCCTTTCTCACTCATGTGGCCGAGCCGTATGTGCCACAGATCCATAGATGTTTCTCCATCGTGCTGATCTTGCCTTTCTCTAAGTGCAATTGGGTCTTGTAGAGTGCAATTGGCTTCATTTTGCTTGAACAAGTGCACCTTTGATAAGCTTTCAACATCCTTCACCAAAGCAGCTTGTGTACTCTTCTTTATCAAACTTGCAAATAGAGAGTAGATTGAGACGGACATCGGGAACAAGTCTCACATCTTTAAGAGAGTTAGCTCCACTCCAAAATTAGTAGAAACACAAATATCTCCAATGCTGAGAATATGAGAAGAACCTTTGTTACCCATTTTGACAAAACCTATATTACCTTCACGAAACATAGTGAGGTAGTCTTTTCGAAAAATGATATGGTAGGAGGCACTGAAATCAATATGTCAATCTGAATCTTGGCATGTAATACTTGCACAATCATCTTCATATGCTAAAAGTAGCAAAGAACCATCAATGACGGCAGCGGTTGCACTATCCTTGTTTTTTTCCTTCTCATTGGTCTGCCCTTCTTTTTGATCTCTCTTGAATTTGCAACATTCTCGTTTTATGTGTCCATTCTTTCCACAATAATAGCAAGTGACGTCTTTTCAAGTTTTTGATCTTCCTCTCGACTTGTCATGGTTGTAAGGTTGCGATTTTTGCTTCCCCTACTCTCGGTAACAAGTGCTCGAGAATGGGAAGAGCTAGAAGATTTTCTTCGGAGCTCTTCATTGAGAAGGCCTTGTAACTTGGCTCATGGACACCACTCCGTCTGGAGCGGAGTTGCTTAGAGACACCACCAAAGTCTCCCAACTTTTGGGTATCGAGTAAGCAAGAGAAGTGCTTGAAGCTCATCCTCCAACACCATCTTCATGGCACCAAGCTGATTAACAATACTTTGAATTTGATTGAGATGGTAGGCTATGGACTCACCTTCCTTGAACTTGAGGTTAACAAACTTTCGAATTAAGAAAGCCTTATTGCTGGTGGTCTTTCTTTAATAGAGATATTCAAGATTCTTCCAAAGGGATCTTGTTGATGTCTCATTTGATATATGGTAGAATACGATATCATCCACCCATTGCCGAATGATGTCGATGGCCTTGCGGTCGAGCTTCTTCCAATCTTCAACAGACATGGACTCCGACTTCGCAGCATCACCTTCCATAGGTACGTAGAGATCTTTGCAGAAGAGTAGGTCCTCCATCTTTGCCTTCCAAATCAGCCAATTTTGGCCATTCAAGCTGATCATTTGAATGTCGCCGGTGGAAGTCTCCATCCAAGGTTGTTGGCAAACCTCTCTTTAACCCCTTTGTCTATCGAAATACGGTTGGGGCTCTACAATATCTAAGCTTTATCAGACCCGATATTGCCTTTTCGGTGATCAAGGTCGCTCAGTTCATGCAAGCTCAACCCGATGAGCATTGGATCACTGTAAAACGGATCCTCCGTTACTTCAAATTTACCATTCAACAATCCATTTTTCTCTCGTCATTCTTTAGTACAGCTTACTGCTTACACCGATACAGATTAGGCAGGGTCGATCGATGATCAAAAATTCACCAGTAGCTATTGTGTCTTTCTTGGTACAAATCTCATTCCTTGAGCTCGAAGAAGCAGTGCATTTTTGGCATGATCTAGCACTCAGGCAGAGTATAGATGTATGGCCAATGTTGTAGCAGAGATCGTTTGGTTACAATCATTATTTCGTGAGCTTGGAGTTCCGCAATCTCCCCCAGTAGTTCTTTGTGACAACCTTGGTGTAACATAATTCTCGGTCAATCTTAGTCATCACTCACGCTCCAAACATGTTGAGATTGACATTCATTTTGTGTGGGACTATATCGCCAATGGAGTCCTGGATGTTTGATTTGTGAGCACTAAAGACCAACTAGCAGACATCTTTACTAAGCTTTTGAGCTCATTAAGATTTTCTATGCTGAAGAACAAGTTCCGGTTCTTTCGAACCCGCTTCGCTTGTGGGGGGTGTTAGAGATATCAATGACAACAGATGACCCATGTGAAACATGTAATCCATGTGAAAGAAACCCCTCATGAAATGAAGATGATGCTAAAATCTATCCATGATTATAGGAACACAAGAGACGTAAGACTCATGCACCATGTGTTTCTCATTCTCTCTCTCAATCAATGTTTCCTATTTTTTTTTTCTAAATCAGTGTAAACATGTGATCAATATGTGTGTGTATATATATAACCAAGAACCATAACTAGTGGTATCTTGTCATTACACAAATAAGTGTTCTTCTCCTTCTTCTTTATCTCTAGTGACTGATGGAGGGCTCATTGAGACTATTTGTCCATTATATTATATTAAAGGCATAAACTTATTGAAGAAGTTTGAAAATGCTAACTAGCCTACGTATGGTTTAATTTTGTTCTCGATATTAGATTGTTTGCGTGAGTTATCAATGTAAGGTGAGCACCGGAACATCCTGGCTCTTTAGGCATTAGTACTCTCTGCTGTAGTTGCCATAATTTCCTACTTAAAAACTGAAGGCCCTCCACAAAATTTTGGGGGGGGGGGGGGGGGGGGGGGGGGTGGTGGGCATTAAGATTTTGAGCTGAGTGATCAATGATGTGCACGAATTAGCAGAATATTTGTTTAGATATCAAACAGAAATTACATAATAATATCTAATTCAAGGTTGCATATCCCATTTCCAAATAAATAATTCCTCTACTCAGAACACCCCCAAACATTAAAATAGAAAATCCTTCATGGTATCACATAAGGTTCTTTCTGAACTAGACTGCCTCAAAACTTAGACTAATAGATGAATTTCTCAATAACAAGAACAAAAAAAAAAGATGGCACATGCAAACATAACTAAAAGCAATAGCACCAAGAACAATAGAACCAAATTAGCAGTATATTCAAATTTTAACAATCATTGTCAGAGATCAGGGCAGATCATGAACTAATTAACAAGATCATCAAGATCACATATCTTGGATGCGTTACTTGACAAATTTCTTTGTTTGCTACTGATGTGAACTCAAAAGTGCAAGTGGGTAAGAGGAGAAGAAGCAAACCTGGCAAGGATTTGGCCATCCTTGGGCGTCAGCTTCAAAGAAGATGAGAGAGGAAGAGAGAAGAAAATGAGAAGGGGTTTATTGCAAATTTATAAAAGAGGAATGTGGGGCGGGCATGGTGGCGGTAGAATTGAGGAGGAGGAGGAACGAGGGTATTTTTCAATGAAGTCCTCCAGCAGCCGGGGAACTGACAAAGATCTCGACAGAGAATTTTATTTATATCTTTTATTTTTGAGAAGGATAAAAAAAAAAGTTTGTATTCTCTTTCAGATATTTTCACCCTTGGTTCTCATTATGTCCACCAATATTACCCCGAAAAACAAAAAGCCAACTCATGATCAGATTTTTTATGTTCTTTTCTTCATAATATTTTCACCCATATTTTAGAGTTTATCTCCCACGACAAGTCATGCATAAGCCAAAAATTGAAAATGTACAAAAATTATATATTGGAGAATATTTCTTGACAAATTTTCAAGAAAAACATATAATTTCTTTTGTAAAACTATGTTTTGATATGTGTGCAGGAGATTTTCCACCACGAGCGATCGGGCGGTCGATCCACACCACAAGCGAAATTACAGAGTGTGTGATAAGATAATGTACATCACAAAAAAGAGAAACACGGAATTTCTACATGAAAATACTTAATCAGGAAAAATCGCAGGGAGGAGGAGGAGATCCACTATAATTCGCAGGTTATAGGAATTACATGAATTCTTTGTCAGACTCTCAGTGCTAGGCTTAACTGAAAGAAAAAAGACCCCAAAGTTCTCTTTCTCGTTAGTGGAGAAGGTATATTTATGCTTGACTGATGTCTGTGCCTGGAAGCGGATGGTACCAGCGTGATCCTCGTAACTGCGTGATTAGCACGTGCTGATTTGTTACAATGTTGCAATTATTGGCGCTTGATTATTGGGATTGCATGTAGAAAAATTCGCCACTGTCCATAACTGTTCGTGCTGAGGGACATTACACGTTATGAACATGGAGGAGGATTAGGCCGCGTAACTGACGGTGGAGATTGGGAATGATCTGTCGTTGGAGCTCTGAATGAAGAGTTTCAGAGTTTTCAAGACGGAGACAGATCCGGGATGTCTGAGTGGCGGAGTTTTTCGGGATGGAGGGCGGACTTCGAGAGGATCTGAAATAGCAATGCGTTTGGATGAGTTGAATGATGTGAAAGTCTCTAAGGGATACTCGATTGCTTGGACACGCGTCATCATCCTGATGACGGTCAATTTTTGACTACTACAGATAGCCCTGGCTCTTTCGCTTGTTGGAACCTGTGGGAGGGAAGTCGGAAGAGCAGAGTAGGTGGGAGATCTTTTAATGCCTTGACTTCTTCTTGATGTCTATGAGCAGGAGAGTATTTGGATCATAAATATGAATCTTCTGGATGTATTTGAAGATCGTGCAGCTGGTGGACAATTGGCATGTAAATCAATTAGAATCCTTGAAACTTGTAATTGGCATCTCTTCGAATCATGGCGTCATGATGACCGAGATTGTGTGGTACCGACGGTTGATATCCTATTAATTTGGTTGACCGAGAACCTTGAGATGTGGACCAACTTTTCAGAAATTGAAAATTTAAATTGGAGGCGGTTTGGCTTCTCCTTCTCTATCTATAAATAGAATAAAACCTTTAGATGAAAATAAATTATGTTTTCTTTTCCAGGATGTCTTACTTTAAAGTTCTTCTTTAGCTGCTTCGTTGTCATTTCTTCCTTCTTCTTCTTCATGTGGAGGAAACAAAGGGAGAGGATGGAGACGAAGGGAATAGTTGTCGAGCTCTCGCCGTACGTGATACGAGTTGGCGCAATATGTCAACGCCATAATGAGCCTGTCATAACATGTTAGTCGTTGTGACAGGGCTTCACTGTCACGAGAGATAAGGAGGGCTCCTTCTCTAACTCGGTTTGTTCGTCTGGTCTCTAGTTTGCCTGATCCATTTTCGACCCTGAGGCTTGGAGTCCTTCTTTTCTTGATAGTGTGTACGAGATAGGAGTAGGGATTATCCTAGACAGTTACGGAAGTGGATGCGACTCTGCGACCATCTTCCTTGTTTTGGAATTTTCATTCTGATCGGACCCCTGCCTCGTGCGTGGAGACCCCTTTCTTGCTGCGAGCAATAGGAGGGGAGTATGAGGGATATTTTCATTGGGACATCGCTGATGAAGCACGCCTTCCAGATCTCGGTCCTCTTTCTCAGAACAAAGGGTCGGTTGTGTAATATCATCACTAGCTTGTAGGTCTTGGAGGTTCCATCCTGGTCCGACATCGCTGACTCCCATGTCTTGCCAGAGTCCATCTAAAGCCCGAGTTGTTGCCATTGCTTTAGAGAGCTTCTTGGGGACTCTTGTCGTTCTCGTTGAAGTGCGGAGATGATGGCGGTTCCGATCTGACTTCCTTAGAGGCATGTCCTAGACGGAGAGGGGAAGATCCTTCACCAAAGGAACCTATATTTTGTGAAGGAACCTCTTAGAGTGTCTTCCTGAGCCTTCTGAGCAGTGATGTGAGCAATGATAACGTGCCTTCTAATGGATGTTCTCTGAGGACATACTTTTAGAGTTCGGAGGTGAAGCTAGACGGAGCGACAGGATGGACGGATCAGATCGGGACTATTTTATTTCTTTTCAAAACAAAATATAAACACATAACTGTAATAGTGTTTTGTATTACTCATGTTAGATGTAATCAAGCAAAATCAATAGGAAGTAATCAGAATGGAAAGACTTGAAATAAATATGTATATATTTCTTTGGGAATGGAAATGATTGTGTAGATCTCGTCTGGCTTGTTTTACCGTTGGTCTATTCAGAATCGATCATATCTCCTCAAGGTGCTAGTCTTTAATTCTGAAATGTTTGATTTGACATGGGAATGGTTTGCTAAGCTTGTGGCATTGTTTCTGAGGGTGGGAGGAATCCCATCTATGGTACATGCATGTTTGGAAGGGTTCTGAAGTGGCAGATTGGGCCTCCGAGTTGGAAAAATCCCATCAGTAGAATCGGGTTCACTGTTGCTTTTCGAGTGGGGGATTCCCATCAGCGGAGCTGTGACCTCCGTAAGGACCTGAAACGGGGGAACAACCCGTCGACAGATTGGATGCGTCTACTCTGAGTGGGGGAAATCCCATCAACAGAGTGGCGATCCGGTTGGATCTAGCAGAGAAAAATTGTCTGGAAGTTCATCCGCCCATGGGTCAGATGAGGGGAGCCCATAGGCTGGTTTTTTAATCTCCAAGTGGGAAAAATCTTATTAGTCGGACATTAAATAGGGGCTCTGAGAGGGAGAAATTCCTGCAGCAAAGTAAGGACTCCGAGTAAGGAAAATCCCCATAGCGAAGGGTTTTGCTTCTCGTAGGCAAGTCTGCAATGCCATCTCCGAGTGGAGAAAATCCCATCAACGGAGTGTACATACACAGTCCTTTTGAGTGGGAAAAATCTCATCAGCAGAAGAGCTGACTTCGAGTGGGAAAAATCTCAGCAATTGAGTGATTCCGAGTGGGGGAAATCCCATCAGCGGAACGGGGCTCACGATCATCTCTGAGTGGGAGAAATCCCATCAGCGGAGCGTCTAGCTTGGAAGGACTGCAATGAGTAGGAGCAAAAATATTATTTTATTCAATTTTAGTCTGGAATACATGGAATTAGAATACAGGAAGTGATATGAATAGGAGTATTGTCCTGTCTCTTGGACTCAATTGTTTTGTATTGAGTGATTAAGTGTTGTGACTCGGTAGGTTATTAGGCCCCGCTTCCCCAAATAGGCGGAAACAACACGTGATGAAAGTCGGTGACGCATATAAGCGAGGAGAATACCCCATATAAATGAGCTAAGCCTCATATAACATGAACAAACTATATAAATAACTTATGCTACTGCAATATAACATACAGATTTTCCACACAAGATAATATTATTCTATGAACATTCAAAATCGAACAATATCGTGTCCAATCTATAGAGAATCAAGAAATCATAATACCCAAACTAGGTGATCAAGAAGAGAAAAATTCTAGGCTCCTCGCAATGCATCAAACTCCAGATCAACAAAATAAAATATCTCTATACACTTAAATATACAAATTCAGGGTCGTCAGAAAGTAATCTAATGAGTGGTAAAATGAAGGAAGGACGCACACGTATGAATGGTACATAATGAATAACAATTAGTATAATAAAGTAGTATGTTACGATAACAATCAGTGCAGTAACGATCAGTACAATAACAAATAATATAATAAAATGATAATTCATCATTGTAAAAGAAACAACTTATAGTCGGATACTGTGTATCCTAGCATATGTTTTAATCTGTTGATTATTATTAATTTAACTAATATGATACTTAATTATGTCTCATATCACAATTGTTTTCTCACATATCAAACAATATTATTATTGGTTATAACTGCTTGATAATGAAGCACATGTGTTTTAGAAGGTTCATTTACATCCCCGAGACGACGATCTAACATTCTTAGCACTGAATCAGGATGGAACACAAGGCCTTAATAACTAATTACTAAGATGAAATAACTGATGTGGAGTTGCAAGAACTAAATAACTGGTTAAGCAATACTACTTTGGTTCCCCATAGTGGAACGCAACTTCCGTTAAGCTTTCTAAGTCTTTTCAAAATATACATGTATTATCAGGCAATTACTCTTTTTCTGAGTTATAGTGTCTTTTATAAACATGCCAACAATACAAATCTTTATTAAAACATAATAGTGATTGAATACTTCTAACTGCTGCTGATATCACTAATACTGATAACTGTTGTAGAATACTGAAGATATAAAGTCACTAATATCGATAATGTCACCATCAAAATATCTCTATATTTATAATTAAATTACTGAAATAATTAAGAGCAAATCATGATGTGAAGTCTTCTGAATATACTGATGATCAAACTAAACTAATTCGATTAAAGAAATTTAATAATGGAAATTTAATATTTGTTAGAAAGTAAATAAACCATTTGAACAATTAAACCTTAAATAATGATACTTTAATAAATAAACAATTTAAATATATAAACATTAAATGAAACACTTACTAATATTTCTATTTATGTATTTTATAATTTATTTGAATAGATAAAAATGAAACATTAAATAATAAATAAACTATCAACAATAAATCATTATTTATGTAAATAGAATTAAAAACACTCACGTTAAATGAATAAATAAAATAACCTTATTAATCAATTAAAATAGTCACTTTAAATAAATAGATAAATGGGATAATTTGTTACACATCATTAAATATAATTTATTAGAAAGGGTTAAAACACTCACAACAAAATTAAATTAAAAAAATGCATAAAGAAAATAAACAGTCACATAATTTAAATAGATAAACATTAAATAGATAACAAAATTAAATTCAGTAAACTATAATTAATTTAGTAAATAGTTGTCACTAGTCCGTGTCAGCACAAATCTGCTACAGAAGTCGAATGTGGGTTCAATCTGTTCTAATGTTGAAGTCGAAGTGGGTTGGGTTTGTTATCGAGTCAGGTTGCTTGTTGGTATGGATCCAATATGAAAAACAACAAAAAACAAAAAAAGAAAACGAAGAAGAGAAGGCAAGGGAAAGAGAGGAGCCAATGGCCTGAGAGGTGCAGTCGCATGAGTTACGGGAGGAAGGAGAAGATGGAGAAGAATAGGGCGTGATGCAATGGGAAAGGTGCAGGTTTGGTGCTGGAGATGGTGGAGGTGGTCACAAGAAGCAGGGAGATGATGGGTGAGGGGTGTTGGAGGCTGTGAGGAGAACACATGATGGTGAAGGATGCTCGCGTGATGGAAGAGGCTGCGCATGGTGCTGCTGTGCACGAGGACGAGTGCACGAGGGCGGGGGAGATGCAGGCGGGAGAGAAGGAGAAAGATGAGGTAAGCATGGGTGGTTGCCGTCAGTTGAGGAGAACGAGAAGGAGAGAGGGAGGTGGATTAGAGGCATTGCATGAGGAAGAGGGAGAGGGATCTCGGCAATGGACAGGCCATGATGGCGTCTCGGGTGCCACTGCAAGAGGGGCGAGAGGCACGTCATTGGGGATAGGCTGTGGAGGTGCATGTGTTAGGTGAGCAAAAACACGTGGCAACATCGTCTTAAGTGGAGGTAAGAATATGTTAGGTGCAGGCCATAGTGGAGAAGGAAAAGAAGAAAAAGAATGCAGGCAACGCGACTTGGAAGAGAGAGCATAGGGAGTTCAGGTGGGCGGCACAGCGAGGAGTGAAGAGGGTAAGTACAGAGGAAGAAGAAGAAGGAGAAGGTGAGTGAGAGAGAGATGGGTCCTATTAGGGTTAGGGTTAGGGTTAGGGTTTAGTGAGTGAGAGATAGAAGAAGAGAAAAATATATAGATTGAGAGAGTATGGGCTGGGCTCATTGTTGGGTTGGCTTAATTAAAAGAAAATAAGAAGAAAACAAATGGAATGTGGGTCTGGGATTTATCTACTTAGGGCCTATTTGGTTAAGGGTGAAAGTGAGGAAGTGAAGAAGTGAGGAAGTGGTAATAGTTCCCTTTGGAACTTGAGAATTGGTTAGTAAGTTTCCAGTGTCTGGATGTTGTTGGGAAGTGTGGTTTGAAAATTGTTATGTCTTTTTCGGTGTTTGAATGGTAATATGGAAGTAAAGTGATAAAGTTGACCACAAAGTTGACCGTAAAATAATATTAAAATAAACATTAATTAAGAAAAATAAAAAATAAACTATAATTAGAATGCAAGTGAGATTTATTTGATCAAAAAATTAATTGTTCTGTGCTACAACTTATTACAAATGAGATTTACATGACCACAAAATTAACTTTAGCACTCTGAAAGTGAGAAAATGATTGTGTAAAGAAAAAAGAGAAAAGAAAATGGGGTTTTCTTATTTTCCTTTTTCAGTGTTTGGATAGAAAGGGAAGTGAGCAATTATACTTCTCCATTTACTTACTTCCGCTCACTTCCTTGCAACCAAACACCCCATTTGAGGAAAAGGAAAAAAATGAGTTAGGCTTGAGTGTAGTGGGTTGGGCCATAAGATGAAAAGGAATAAAAAAGGAGTTGGCTTAGTAGGCTTGGACTTGGTTTAAATGAAAAGAAAAAAGAAAATAAGATGTGTGGGCTTATTGAATGGACTTGGATGAAGTAAGAAAATGAAATAATAATAATAACAATAATTAAGAATACTAAAATAATAAGAAATAGTAACAATAAATAAATTTAAAATAATAATAGTAAAAATGATAAATATTACTAATATTTATAATTTATCTATAATAACAATAAATTCTTAAAATGTTAATACCATCAATTAAATAATTAGTAGTAATAATAATTAAGGATAATAACAATTTAAATTACTAATGGTTCTTAATATAATTAACTAGGAATATTACATAGGTGGAGTGCTCGTTTACTTCAGGAATAAGAATGTACTATTTGAGGAAGCCCTGTTGGATGAGCTTTTTCAGTTACTTTTGGAGGGCTCGGCAATGGATGATCTTCTATATCCTTACTGTCATGATAGGAGCAATATTCTTCTCCTCCAGGAAGTGTGGGATCGTACCGAATTGGTCTCGGGTGCCTAACCCACGGCTAGTCCTTGATGGTGTTAAAAAGCTCGTTGATAGGGAGCCTTACTGGAGTGAAGTAACCCATCGGCTTATAGGGTCAGAGCAGATTTGGTGAGAAAATCGGGAGCGTTTCTTCTTGTAAACAGGCTACCCCCGGTTCCGGTCTTGGTGACAGTGGCTTCATTTTGCAGCTTCAATTTTTCGCCATCGTCGTCACGCTTGGCGGAGTAGTTGACAGAAGTCTTCATCACTTCCTCCAACTGAATGTAAGGTTTGAAAGTACACCTAGAGAGGATGAATAGTGTAGTGCTAATTTAAGACAAATAATGTGAAATTTATAAACTAATTGCAAATGCACAACGTGTAACCAAGAGTGAGTCCGAATTCCCGGTGAAGGACTCTGAAACTACTCCTTAAGATTCCTCTAAAATAAGAGTTGAGGCGCTTCAATAGCTCTCCTGATTGAACACAAGTGTGGGCACACAAATTATATCTAGCATGTATATGAATATGAACAATGCAAAGTAATGCAAGATATAAGAGAGTTGAGAGAAAGTAGATCAAATGCAAACACAGGGATATGTTTCGAGAATTGAGTCACTGTTCTACGTGCCCTCCTTCACACAAAAGGATTTCAACTATCCACTATAGGATCATCCACACAGGGACCTCCACCAAAGAAGTAAAACTTACAATATTAGAGTACACAACTCCAACTCTCACACCTCTACACAAGAGGGAAAGCACAAAGCCAAATTAAAGAAAAAGTTACAATCTTGTTGAACCAATGATCACAAACAACACTCAGTGATCTTAAAGGATCACACACAATTTTTCTCACAAAAAAATTCTAAAGATAGATTTAGAATTGATTGACTTAAATATGTAAGAAATCAAAGTGTTTAGAAAAGAAACAATAAATAAAATACTAGGGAAAAACTTCTAGATGATATAAAATTGAAGAACAAAAACTAAAATTCTCAAAACTTGATTTTTTTTATTTTTCAAAACTTTAAAAACAAAATAAAGATAAGAATTTTTGGCTCAAAAACTTCTATTGAAACTTGCTGAAAAATACTTAAGAAGTGAAAATTTTTTGCTCTTGAAAATTTTAATGAAAATAGCCCACAAAACTCATATTTATAGCCTCTAGAAAAATATAGCCGTTGGGGTCAAAATCCGCCCAAAATAGGTTGTCAGTCAACCACCCAGTCGACCGTTGGACCGACCAACAGTCGGATTTTTGACTGTTTGAGCCGTCGGTCAACTGGTCGGTCGACCACCCCAAGGCATAGTGAGAATTTTCTTACTGTCGGTCGACCGCTCAGTCGGTCGACGGAGGCCAGAACCACAGAGCACCCTCTCCAGTCGGTCGACCGGGGCCAGATCCACGGTAGATCGTGCGGTCGATCGGCCCAATGACCAGGGCTTGTGCACGTTACTGTGCTGGTTCGGTTGACCGTAGGCAACCTAAAAACAGGGTTATAGGTTATGAAATGTTGGCTTTTAAATATCTATAAAATCTCATAAAACTTTATAAATTCCACAAATATAAGTTCATGTATAAATTTGAAGCACAAATATGTGTGATAAAAAATCCACACATATTACAGCTATTTAAACTATTTTTGAGGCTTAGAAATTAAGCTTTAAACAAAAACTGTATTTTCTGAAAACTAGATTTTGAAATGAAAAATCGTTTTCTCCAAAACTTGTATAAATACAAAAACATGATATTGAAACACATTTGAAGCATGATGTCCATAGATAGAATCTAATATACATGGTAAATGATATAACTATGTTTTTACATTAAATCTCAAATAAAATTTTGACAAAAATAAAACTTAAAATCATGAATTAGATACATCAAATAAGTTTTTCTAAACATATAAAGCATAGATGTATGTGGATGAAATCTAATATACATTAAATCATGTAAACTTTTTTGATTCTATCTATTCATGAAAATCGGAAAGATATGTACTTGAAAATCCAAAATGATTAAATCGATACCAAAACTTTTAAACTTGTGTGTGTATACTTGAGCATATCAAAACTAAACTATCCTTACACATGATCTAAACAAAACTAAACAAATCTAGATATAAGTATTCTCATCGATCTTCATCTCCAAGGCGACTTGATCCAAACACGATTCATAGAGCTTGACTTCTTTCAAGTACTAGATGCAATCTTGACGCGCGAGTTCTTGAATCAACACGTGTTAGCTCCAAAACTTAACTTTGAATTCTTTATTGAAGCTAAACACCAAGTTTTTAATCAATAAATGAAACTATATAAACACAAGATCATTAGTAAGAACTTCATAAGTTGGTCATCATCAAAACTAAGGTGAAAAGCCTTTGGGCTAACAATCTCCCCCTTTTATGCATTGATTAAGAATAGGCTTCAAAGAAGCTCCCCCTTAATTTATGCATAATCAATAAATATAAAGACATTCAATGTAAGATCAAATACTAATAAACAATAATAAACAATATGCAATAAGAATCATAATGTATATATGCATAAACAATTAATCAAATATGCATATATAAACCTTGCATTTCTCCTCCATTTTGTCACTCATCAACAAAAGGTGAAGAAAAACAAAGAATACCAATAAAAAATATTTTTGAAAGAAACCAATTTAAAAAGAAATAATCTTTATACTTTTTACCAATTGATACCAATTGAAAGAAATCTTTTTAAAATCAAAGATATCAATTGAAGGTAAAACTCTAAACCATTTTGCAATATAGATACCAATTGAAAATAATACCAATTGAATGTTATTGATACCAATATTGAAAATGTAAATATTTTCTACAATAAAATCTTTTTCTCAAAAAGATGGGAGTAAGATACCAATTGAATATGAAATACCGATTGAATGAAAAAACAAGAATTTTTCTCTCCTTTTTGAAATTCCAATGAAAATAATGCATAAGCTTGTTTAGGATACCAATTTAAAATTTTAGAACTAAATCAAGCTTAGTAAGAAAATAATTTGTGCTAAAAATGTATGGCGATATATGTTTGTAGCACAAGAAAAAAATCTATATGTATGTATAATCAGAGCAATAAATAATATCAATTGGAATATGATGCATACATATATAAAAAAAAATATGAGTATACAAGAGTCAATTTTCATTAAAATTATGTATATTTCATAACATTCCAGCCCTATCATGTACATGTTTAAAAGATGTTTAATAAGGAGCATTCAAGGTATGGTCACCCAACCAACCGCTCTTAGAAGGTAGGAGTTTTCAAAACTAAGATTTGAAGATAGTTTTACATAGATTGAAAATCCTACCAATTAAAGAATACAAAACTAGTTTTAAAATAATTTTGAAAACTAATACGAAATCCTTCAAGTAAAAAATAAAAACAAATATTTATCCCATGAAAACATGAAAATCACACGATCACCGACACTCAAAGAGCGATAAAGCACATATATGCTCATGAATCAAAATTTATAAGAAATATCAAATATAGAGTGTATAAGATTCATGTAATCAATAAAATCATGGAGATAAGACAATGAAACTCAATCAAAATTCCTTTATAAGCATGAAAATCATCAAACATAAGAAATTTTATTTTCATCAAAAAACTAAACAAACTTTTAGGTATATGTATGTTTTGTTAAAACTAAAGCATAAATACTTATCCCAGACAGGAATTGAGTCCATAAAAGTATATTACATGAAGGCAAATGACTCAAGGATAGAACATGTATATCTAATAGTTTAGACAAAATTTATATATATATGAAGCTAAACAGATTTTATGAAAACATGTTCAAAAATGGGGAAGACGAGTGTAAATGTAGGAATCATCAAAATTAGGTTATATATATATGTAATGAGTATACATGAACAATGAAGCACCAAACATAATAATAAAGTGTAACTCACTACTTGTATAAGTATAAATACAAGTTTTATTGAAAATTTACATCTAAATATGTAATCAAAACATGAAGCATAAATACATGATTGAAAATAAATATGAAGTCATTAGTGTAAATGCAAGCGTTATTAGAACTAGGATATACACAATAGTTAAACTAAAGTGAGAACACAAAAATATGAATTCATATGAACATGGGTGTATCTCAAATACCATGTATATCACAAGTCTAATAAACATCGCCTTTAAACATAATGAGCATTAAAACCACAACATGCGAAAAATCATCAATGAAAGCATGTAAATATAAATAAGGAGTTAGAGATAGTTACCAAACCATATGAACTATCCTCTATATCTCCAAACCATGGTGGTCCTTCCACCAAACATCCATTGAAACTGATACATCCATAAATATGATCTTTTAGCTCAAAACGCATTCACCATCAAGGCACTAATACTCTCACGTCATGTGAGAACCCACACCTACATCAAATAGATTTTGGTACGCAAACTTTCTTGGGTCCATGGGGGTTAGCACCTTTTCTAACCCAAACATATTTACTTACAAAATTAGAAACATTTATTCTATCATAGCAAAATTTTGTAAGGTGACCCGTGCGTCCACAATGTATACAAGTGTACACATTAGCAAACATAGAATCATGTGTGAGAGCTTGATAAGCATGTGCATGCCGTGATGGGTATACATACATATATGGAGTATGTTTCTTTAGAAATATAGACTCTAATTTTGTGTGGTTCATTGCACATTGATTCAAAGTGGAGCCTAAACAATCAACATTCTTCTTCAAAACACATATATCATTTTCAATGCAAAAAGATGTGGAGCAAACACTATTCTTATCATAAGAAGATGAATCAATAGGAGCATGACAAGAATGATAAGAAAAATCATTTTTTGAAGAAATATTTTCCTTTGAAACAAAATCCAATTCTTTTGGAATCAAAGCAATTTATTTTTCAAAGAATTGTTCTCTTTTAAAACAAACTCAAGTTTTGAAGATAAAGCATCATTGTTCTTCAAAACAATATCAAAATTATTTTTATTCCTTAAAATTTTATTTTTTTAAAGCAAGATCAAGTTGGGTTGTTAATGAACCCCTTTCATTTAAAACCTCAACCTTTTTTGCAAAATCAAATCAAGTTTTGAAAACAATTTTTTTAAATTCTAAACTTTTTTTCAAAAATTTTTATTTTGAAAGTAAGTCTTCACAAAATAATGAAAGTTCTTCATTCAATACATGTGCATCTATACTATTATGATTATTTGAAGAACTAGCACAATCATCAAGATGGGTATCTGAATTTACCTCAACGTAGTCATTCCCTTGGACCATGTAGCACGTTTGTTCAGATTCATCCACAATAGCCTCTCTTTAAAATATGTAAAGCTTGTTACTTGAAAGAGATCAATGTGTTCCATACTACAAAAGTGAAATCACAATGAGAAATCAAAAAAAGATGTTCTTTACTTAGTGTGTGCTTTAGTGCCTCCATTGCTAGTGCATTAGTCCCTAAGTACTTGCCACTACCAACATATGATTTCTTGATAGTGGCAAGATAAACATGCGATTTTAGGGTTTTAAGGTAAGCACTCATCATAAATTTTCACATGTCAATGTTGAAAATATCATATAAGGGAGGGACAAGAAAGTCTATGAGTGTAAACTAATATGTGTGTAAAGCAAATCTAGATTAGCAAACGAAGGATCACATTCCTAGGTGGTTAAACCGAGTATCAGTAGCGCTAGCTTTGATACCAATTGAAAGTACAACTAGAGGGGGTGAATAGGTATAATGCTAATCTAAGACAAATAATGCGAAATTTATAAACTAATTACAAACACACAATGTGTAATCAAGAGTAAGTCTAAATTCCCGGTGAAGGGCTATGAAATTACTCTTCGACATTCCTCTAAACTAAGAATTGAGGTACTTCAATAGCTCTCTTAGTTGAACACAAGTGTAGGGCACACGAACTACATCTAGCATGTATGTGAATATAAACAATGTAAAGCAATATAAGATATAAGAGAGGTGAGAGTTAAGAGTTAAGAGAAAGTAGATCAAACGCAAACACAAAGATATGTTTCGAGGTTTGAGTCACTGCTCTACGTCTCCGTCTTCACATAAAAGGATTTCAACTATCCACTATAGAATCTTTCACACAGGGACCTCCACCTAGGAATTACAACTTACAACCTTAGAGTACACAACTATAACTCTCATACCTCTACACAAGAGGGAAGGCACAAAGTCAAAGTAAAGAAAAAGTTACAATCTTGGTAATCCAATGATCACAAAAAACACTTAGTGATTTCAAAGGATCACAAATAATTTTTCTCACAAAAAGATCTTAAAGATTGATTTAGAATTGATTGGCTTAAATATGTGAGAAATCACAGTATTTGAAAAAGAAATAAGAAAGAAAATACTTGGGAAAAACTCCTAAATAGATATGAAATTAAACAACAAAAATTAAAATTCTCAAAGCTTGCTTTCTTTGATTTTCCAAAACTTTGAAAACAAAATAAAGATAAGAATTTTTGGTTCAAAAATTTCTTTTGAAACTTGCTGAAAAACACTCAAGAAGTGAAGAATTTTTGCACTTGAAAATCTTAATGAAAACAGCCCACAAAACTCATATTTATAGCCTCTAGAAAAATATAAGCCTTGGGGTCAAAATCTGCTTAGAATGGGCAGTCAGTCGACCACCTGGTCAACCGGCCAACGGTCAGATTTGATCGTTTGATCCGTCGATCGACCGCCCCAAGGCACAGTGAGAATTTTCTCACTGTCGGTCGACTGCTCGGTCAACTGAGGCCAGAACCAGAGAGCACTCTCTCTGGTCGGTCAACCAGTTGGTTAACCGGTCGGTCGACCGTGCGGTCGACCGGCCCAATGACCAGGGCTTGTACACATTGTTGTGCACATCAGTCGATCGCTCAGTTGACCGAGCCTAGGTTCGGTCGACCGGTCAGTCGACCGTAGGTAGCCCAAAAACAGAGTTATAGTTATGAAATGTTGGCTTTTAAATACCTATAAAATTTCATAAAACTTCATAAATTTCACAAAAAGAAGTTTATGTATAAATTTGAAGTACAAATATGTGTGATAAAAAATCAACACATATTATAAACTATTTGAATTATTTTTTAGGCTTAGAAATTAAGCTTTAAACAAAAACTGTATTTTCTGAAAACTAGATTTTGAAATGAAAATCATTTTCTCCAAAACATGTATAAATACAAAAATATGATATTAAAACACATTTGAAGCATGATGTGCATGGATAGAATCAATACACATGGTAAATGATATATCTCTATTTTTGACATTAAATCCCAAATTAAGTTTTGATAAAAACAAAACTTAACCATGAACTAGTTACATCAAAATAAGTTTTTCAAAACATATAAAGCATAGATGTTTATGGATAAAATTCAGTATACATTAAACCATGTAAACTTCTTTTGATTCTATCTATTCATGAAAATCAAAAAGATATATACTTGAAAATCCAAATTGGTTAAACTGAAACTAAAACTTTTGAACTTGTGTGTGTATATACTTGATTGAGAAGGGAAAATGTATTGGAAATAAAGAAAAAGTTAGAGTTAGAAAGTTCTTAGACTCTTTTCAATGTAACCGCATAGCAAGGGTTAA
This sequence comes from Agave tequilana, assembly GCA_038442645.1. Classification (NCBI taxonomy): domain Eukaryota; kingdom Viridiplantae; phylum Streptophyta; class Magnoliopsida; order Asparagales; family Asparagaceae; genus Agave; species Agave tequilana. Next base: position 55,574 of record JAVJIF010033697.1, on the reverse strand, counting down.
ATGTGTCGATCCATAAAGAAGGATGCGATGGAAGCTTTTTAGAACGTCTAACAGTTAGTTTGAAAAAAGATATATTGATTGTAAGAAAGAGATTTAATTAAACAAAAGAAATTATAGTCCACTAATCATCTATCACAATCAAAGTATTAGTCTAAAAAGAGTGAACATCATATTGAATTCATGAAGAATTATCTACCATAGGATTTTGATTGAGAATCAAACAAGATTATTAAAAATATTGTAAATCCTAATTAGAGTGCACTAATTAAAATTAAACTGTAGTTCATCTTAATTGCTAATCATAGCATAAGAAAAGTCTTTGTTTAAACTTAAAATGATGCTATCAAAATATTTAAATATGAAATATGAATAACCATTAAGAAGTGCAACCCTAAATTAGTTAAACTTAATTATTTATTCATCTTCAAGAACACTAATTTAATCCTATGGTTTCTAACAAGCATAGATTTTAATCAGTTCTTCTTTTGAATTAAACTTAGGTTAATCGAGAGATTAGCAAACTATAAGTTTAATTAGTTACTCATATTTTCATTTTATTTCAATTTTTATTATGAATGAGAAAAGTTGCATCAAAACTAAAAGAAGAAAAATAAATAAGCTAAAGCAGAAAATTAATTGAATTGTAAAGCAAGAAGAGTAAAAAGAATAAAGAATCTTATTTTATTGGATGTCACCGACTAATTACAAAGCTCTTCTGCTTTTTAACAATCTTTTTTCCGAATAAAAAATAAAATAATATAAAAAATCGGAAAGAAAGGAGGATTTAAAGAACCCTAAGTTTGAGCTCTGAGATCTGCTCTTCTTTGTTGCTTTATAGAGATTTTTATAGAAGAAATCCCAGTACAACTCCACCACGAAAATGCGGCACCAACTATCACCATGCCGCGAAAATGCGGCTTTTGCCGCATTTCCGTGGCAAAAGCGCGGCCAATGGCCACGCGCTTTCTCGCATGACCTCCTCTAGTCCGTCCATCTGGAAATCTATCCTCAGATCTTGATGTTGGGCTCTGAATTTTAAAATGCGACGATCTCTTTAAATGACTTGGAGACCGAGCTATCTCCAAGTCCGAATCAAATTCAGATTTTCTCTCATTTATCTTTATCTTGTAGTGTAAGCAACCAGGTTCAAATAGAAGTCCACCTCTGTCTTTAATTAGGACTAGGGTCCATCTTGTTCTATCTTTTTCCTCCTTTAGATAAATTCAAATTTAAATGGGATAGAAAAGATGCCTCCTTTATCTTTCCTAATTGCTCTTTATTTTCATATTTCTTGTGGGCTTTTGGCTTCTCTTGGGCTTTCTTGGATCTTGGAGGCCTGCACACTACAAACAATAAATGAATTAAATGGTAATGTTTTATAAAAATTAAGTATGAAAATGTAAATAAAAATATGCATTTTTGATGACCAATCAATACTTAGCATATCAAAACTAAAATATCCTTACACAAAATCTAATTAAAACTAAACAAACTTAGATACAAGTCTTCTCGTCGATCTTCATCTCCAAGACAACTCGATCCAAACACGATCTATAGAGCTTGACTTTTTGGAGTACTAAATACGATCTTGACGCGTGAGCTCTTGAATCAACACGTGTTAGCTCGAAAACTTGACTTTGAATCCTTTGTTGAAGCTAAACACCTACTAAGATCTTGATTAATAACTGAAAGTATATAAATACAAGATCATTAGTAACTTAACTTCATAAGTTAGTCATTATCAAAACTAAGGTGAAGGCCTTTAGGCCAACAAGGCTGAGCTCTGGACAGAATCTTGCTCATTCGAGTGACATTATACTTGAGGTGTTTGTACATGGGTGAGAAACCTGCAACCCGCTGATGACGCGAGTGCAGAGACATTCTCATCGCAATTGGGGACCTTGGCCAGTTGGCTCAGGAAATATCCAATATAGGACTTGAGATTGTCACTTTGCCTCATCTTAATAGTGAGAAGATGGTGAGTGTTCCTCTGGGCTTCCTGGCGAGTTGTGTATTGGGAGAGGAATGCTTATGCCACCTCCTCGAAATTACAGAGGGAATGAGGAGGTAAGGAGTAGAACCAATTTAATACCAAATCTTTCAGACTGGAGGGAAAAGTAAGGTACAAGAGTAGATCATTGGAGGAATAGACTATCTTTTTGTCTTAGAAGTGTCAAATGTATTGCATCTGATCGCTCATTCTGAAATAGTAATCGAAAGTTGGGACTGTGAATTTCTTTGGAAATTCACATTCCAGGATCACCTCGGAGAGAGGAGAATCAGAAACTCCAATAGCAGTTTGCTCTGGTCTGCTCTGGAATTGCAGCTTGGCTTCCTCAATTCATCACCGGATAAATTTGTCGAGGGCTTAGATACCAGGAGACTCATCGACTCTTCTTCGATTTTGGCGATGGTGAGTTTTTATTTGGAGATGGAGGGAGTCGGTCTCATCGGAGTGGTCCTTGTGTGGGGGAGACGTCGGGTTGGGCCACTTCAGACTTGTGGTGAGCCCATTAGCCTGAGTCTCCCCGACTCCAGGCTCGCCTCCTGGTTGTGTCTGAAGGTTCTAGAGGATGATGATCTGCGCTTGGAATTCGCTGTTATGAAGCCTTAACGCCTCTTGCTCGCGATCTGATCAGGCCTATTGTTCCTCCATTTGCTTCTGCATGTCAACAAGCATCTGAAAGATCTGGCCTTCATACGTCATTGACGGTTGGACGTTGGTGGCTGCCCCTGTAAAAGTGCAGAGATAGACTCCACCACGACGGGGCTAAGGTGGAGGCTGCTTGGGGAAATGATGCCCTCAGTGATGGCAATGGATTTTCCCCTTAAGGTGGTCACATTATTGGTGGTTGGCTGCTTTTTCATAGTCATGATTTTTTAAAAGACTTTTGAGGAAGATTTGGTAGGGGAGAAACCTGAGTATTAGGGCTTAATCTCAATGAAAGTGCCAGTTTGTTGGAGATTTTTCGTCATGAGCAATTGGACGATCGATCCACACTACAAGCAAAATTAGGAATGGGTGTGTGTATGTGTGATAAGATAATGCATGGCACAAAAAGAGAGACGTGATTTTTTTTCGTCAAAACCCTTAATTGAGAAAAATCACCTGGGGGGAGGAGGAGGAGAATTCACTATAATTTGCAGATTATAGAAATTACAGGAATTCTTTACTAGAGTCTCAGTGATAGGCTTTATTAGAAGAAAAGAAGATCCAAAAGTCCTTCCTTTCGTTGGAGGAAAAGGTATATTTATACTTGACTGATCTCTATACCAGGAAAAGGATGGTACTAGCGTGATCCTCATAATCGTATGATCTTCACGTGCTGATTTGTTGTAACGACCGTAATTACTAGCATTTTGATTATTGGGATTGCATGCAGGAAAATTCGTCATTGTCCACAACTACTCGTGCTGAGGAGCGTTATAAGTTATAAACGTGAAGGAGGATTAGGCTGCGTAACTGACGACAGAGATTGGGGGTGGATTGTCGCTGGAGCTCAGATTGAGGGGTTCTAGAGTTTCCGAGACTAAGGGAGATCTGGGTTGTCCAAGTGGCAGAGTTTTCTGGGATGGAGTATCTTCGAGACAGAGGACGGACTTGAGAAGATCCAGAGTAGCGAAAGTTGCTGGATGGGTTGAATGATGTGGAAGTCTCGAAGGGGGTATGCAGTTGCTTGGACACGCGTCACCGTCCTGATGAGAGTCTATTTTTGACCACTACTATATGCCACATCAATTTTCTATAATTGTAAATTTTAGTAGAAATACACTATAGTGGGTTATTATTTTACATATCAATAATTTTCTATATTTACATGGTGTCTTTTTTATTTATTTGACTTTTTTCCAATTTGACAAGTTTATGTAAGGATCTTTTGATTGAGTCCTAAATTTGATCCATAATACAAATTTAAGTTCTTTTGACTTTTTGTTTAAGCGTTAGTATTTGTTTCGTACATAAACAAAGGAAAATTAAAATCGAGGAAAAGTTTATGGAAGCTTCACGGAATTATCCTTGTAAATTAATTCTCAGCATTAACCGAGCAAGTTATCATGGAGAGAAGGGCGAAGGAAAGAAAGACTGGGCAGTAATCACATTGAGTGTTCTGTATGTTGAGCTCGTCTTGCAACAAGAAAGGGGTGGAAGCAACTTAGGTCCCAAAGCAACAAAATGTTGGTAAAATATTAGATCTGAAGCTATTAAATTAAAAATAATATCAAATTAATAGTTCAAAATTATAGTAAATAAAGCAAAAGAAAAAGAGTTTAGCCTGATGATCGAGACGTATTGAGCATTGTCACAAAAATCAAATTACCCACATCTCGTGCAGGACTTCGCAACAATGTTTCTGGAGATACAATGACCCTTCTTCAGACGGTCTCCTTCTCATCGGCACAAACTTCAAGAAGACTTTTGTGAATACTTATTAAACCTTCAGGAAATCAGAGTAGTACAAAAAACTTTGAAAGAGAAGAAATTTCAGAAGAGAGGCAGAGAGCAATATCTCAATTGTTGTGTCTCCCACACTCAGCAGAAGGTGAGTTTATAGGATCTGTAAAAGAACCGTTTTTAGAATTTGGTCAAAATTTAAATCCACTTTATTAGTTTTAGATCCTATTAATCCACTGGAGATCCGCTATGTTAGCTCCACATTTGATCACGTTTAAAATACGTTCGTGATGTGTCGTTCCGATTTTGGTTCTCCGAGGCAAACCCCAAGTTCTCATTGTTCCGAGTTCTTAGTCCACTGTTGCACATCAGTCTCGAGTTCAAACAGTAATTCTGAGACCACTCCATTGTCACATCGTTCTCGAGATCAAGTTGTCGCCCCGAGTCCACTCGGGGATACCATGTCTCCGAGGCCACTCGGGGACCAGTTGTCACTCGAGTACACATCAACAAGAACTGCTCCGAATGTGGTTTAGATCATGATGAAATTGTTAGAATGAGTATTTGTATGCTTGAAGACGTAGATCTAAGTAATATGCTATTTTCGGCCGTTCATTTTGCGCCTACTTGATAGATAGGTAAAAAGTATTCAAAATACATGACTTTTGATTTTAGTTACGTGAAATAATATAGATCAGCTTCAACGGGATGGATCTTACATTCTAATGTCGTAGGGTTGTATTTGAGTGGGAAAGATTCAACCTCGAATCCTTCCAGAATAACACAAGTCTATCTCTCTTTATAATACCATTTTTTGTTAGATTTCAAATATTTTACACCATTAAATTAACCAACTCACTATTTCCACCGTCCATTTTGCGCCTACTTGATGGATGGGCAAAAAGTATTCAAAATACATGATTTTTTATTTTTAATTACTTAAAATATTATAGATCAATTTCAACAGAATAGATCATGCATTCGGATGTCGTAGTATTATATTTAAGTGGGAAGAATTCAGCCTTAAATTCCTCCAGAATGACACAACTCTATATGTATATATGTGTGTATATATATGTAGGGATAGATTTGGGTACATGCGGAAGGATTCGGGGTTCGAATCCTTCCCACTCAAACTAATCCCACGACATCTAAATACAAGATCCACTCCATTGAAATTGATCTACATTGTTTAAAATGACTAAAAATAAAAAATCAAGTATTTTGAATACTTTTTACTCATCCATCAAGTAGGCGCAAAATAGACGATCGAAAATAATATTTTACTGAGATTTATGACTTTAGACATATAAATTCTCGATCCGACCATTTGATCATGATCTAAACATTTAAAAAAAACTCACACATCAATTTTTGTTAGGTTTCAAATATTATACAGTGTTAATCTAGCCAGTTCACTATTTTGATCGTTCATTTTGCGCCTACTTGATGGATGAGCAAAAATTATTCAAAATATTTGATTTTTAGTTACCTTAAACAATGTAGATCAACGTCAATATAGTGGATCTTGTATTTGAGTATCTTGAGATTATTTTGAGTGAGAAGTATTCGGGCTCGAATCCTTCCACATATACCTAAGTCTATCTGTGTGTGTGTGTGTGTGTGTGTGTATGTATATATATATATATATATATATATATATATATATATATAATATATATATATATATAATATATATATATATATATATATATAAAATTCGCCTATATGTATGTGTATGAGAAAAATGTATCTCTACCGCCAGCTCAGAGTCTCTCAGTTGGTGGCGATGTGGCTGAATCTCAGCCACAAATCCTGCTCGCAACGCAACCATAACACAGTATTTTTGTGAGTACTGCTACCATGGTCGCAATACTAATTAGGCTGAGGATATCTGAAATTTTTTAGGACTGCGATCAGGGTCGCAATGCAAGCTGAGAGAGACTCAGACGGCTGAGGTACAAATACCTATCTGTGTGTGTATGCGTGGGTACACACACACACACACACCAGCTAAGAGACACTCAGATGGCTGAGGTACAAATACCTATCTGTGTGTGTAGGGAAAAGTGTTCCTAGTAGCTCTTCTTAGATTGTAATCTAAGGAGACAACTTAAAACTCCAACATTCCGATTTTTTTTCACGATCCGACCGCACATTATAATATTCATATTATAAGATGTATGCATATAAAAGATTATGTGATTTGAAGTTTGTTTACTCTGTTTTCTTTGGGTTCAAACATTAACGGTTTTTAAATAGTAGAACAAAATGGAACGACTAGATCAATGAGTAAATAAACTTTAAATCACGTGATTTTTTTTATGCGTACATCTTATAACATGAATATGATAGTGTGCAGTCAGATTGTGAAAACAAAATCAAGATGTTGGAGTTTTAAGCCGTCTCCTTAAATTATAATCTAAGAAAACCGACTAGGAGCACTTTGACCATATATATATATATATATATATATATATATATATATATATATATATATATATATATATATATATTGTTGGCCCAAGGTTACAATCAACCCATGTTTAGTGTATTTTGATGATTACAAAACATATTAGTTATTGGTACTAATATAAATTGTTGTTTAAGTGTGTTTCAGGTTTATATATTAAAGAGATGAATTCTTCCCTAAAGGAAGGTGTATTGGACTCAAGACAAGTCAAATTGGGCTCAAATTGCAATATTGAAGATCAAGAGAAGATAGCTCAAGTTGAAGTCTTGAAGACCATTATAGTTTGTAAGTTTAGTTTTGTAAAGATAGAATATGTGAAATTTGGCTCTAGGATTTGCACACACATTTGTTTTATATGTTTCTATGTTTTCAAAATATTTATTTCTAGGTTTATGCCTTAGTTTATACATACATGTACCCAAAGCTTTACATCTTCAAAAACTTGTTTAAATACATGTATATAAACTATTTTCAGCATAAAACTTAGCTTCAGATTTTTAAAGATTTTATACAAAATTTTCTATCTTAAAATCTGCCCAGAAAAACAGTTTTCCAGGCAGACCGGTCGACCGGCCCAGTCGACCGGCTGCTGTGTCCAGACATGCACAGGCTGTGCATGTCTGTCGGTCGACCGACCTACATATCGGTCGACCGGTAAAAAGATGTTTGCTCTCTGTATCTTTCCGGTCGACTGGGTCGGTCGACCGGTAGAAGGAAACTGTGTTTCCTTTCTTGAGATCGGTCGACTGGCAGTCGACCGGAGCCATAACGGCTCTTTTGCCAGCAGGGTCCCGGTCGACCGGCAGTCGACCGGTAGGCCTGCAACACCTCCAACGGCTCTTTCCTCTTTGGGCTGTTCTGAAAAACTGTTTTATTTTCTGTTTTAACAGACTTTTTAGAGGGTTGTTGGGGTGCTTTTGCAGGTGATATTAGCTGGAAAAATCAGAGTTTTTAACCTATTCTCTCCCTATAAATAGTGGGAAATAGGCCTTAGTTATTTACCAAGAAAAATACAAGTTTTCATTATTTTTCAAGAGAAAGAGAAAAATAGTTTAAAGCTTTCATTTCCATTCTTTCAAATTGGTTTTTCAGTTGTTGTTTGATCTCTAATATCACTCTACAACTGAAGCTTTTCTCACCACACTTCATAGAGCCAAAAATTTCATATTCTTTCTATAGGTGAAGTTGTAAAAGAGTGAGAGTGTTTGTAAAAGAGTGTTGTGGTCTAGTTAAAGATCACTATTTGTAATTCTTGTTCTTGTGGAGACAAGCTCCTCGGTGGAGTTTCTTTGTAAGGTGAAGCTACGGGCTTGAGGTCTTTGGAGGCCTAACTTGTACGGGATCCTAAGGGGATAGTGGAAACCCTTCACGGAGGTGAAGGCGGGGACTAGAGCTACGGGCTCGAACCTCGAAACAAATCACTTTGTTTGCGATTGCTTTTGTGTCATCTTGTCTAATTCTCTCTTGCTTTACTTGCTTTCAATTTATTGCTTGAGAACTAACATTTTATTTGTGCAATCCTTACTTGTTTACTTTTCTTGCTATATTACTTGTGTACATTTCATCATCGCATTTCATACTTGGAATTGTTCGATCACACCTCAATACAACACGGTTGCATTGCGCACCTCTAACCCATTTAAGGGGAATTGGGAGGAAGGAGTTCAGAACCTCGCAAGGGGTATTCGGCTCTTAGTCGTGTTTTGAGAGATCGTTGCATCACTCACTTAAGTAAAATTTAAAAAGAGCATTAGATTAGCAATTACACCTATTCACCCCCCCTCTAGGTGTATTTCAATTGGTATCAGAGCTTGGACTCTAGGATTTGGCTTAACAACCTTAGAGAGATCCTCATATTGCTAATCATTTCATTCATTTCCACATAGTAAACATGGCCGATGGTATTAAGACACCCCCTAAATTTGATGGACTTAACTTTCCCATATGGAAGGTTAAGATGACTGTTTTTTTGCAATCTCTAGGTAGCCGAGTTGCAAAGGCCGTGACTAAACAATTTAGTGCCCCCGATGGTGATGAATCTACTTGGTCCGAAATTGAGACCAAGGAGTTTGATGCCAATGCTAGGGCTCATTATGCACTCCTACAAGCCCTCAATGATGATGACATAGCTAGAGTCATCCATTGCAAATCCGCCTATGAGATTTGGACCCATTTGCTAGTAACACATGAGGGGACATCACAAGTGAAGAGGGCCAAGATAGACCTTCTTCAGTCCCAATATGAAAATTTTTGCATGCAAGAGAATGAAACCATAGATGATATGGTTACTAAGTTTACAAAGATTACTAATGGTCTTGCTTCTCTAGGTGAAGAAATCAACAATGATCAAAGGGTGAGAAAGATCATCCGGGCTCTTCCTCCATCATGGGAAGTGAAAGCTACAACATTGAAGGAACTCAATGATAAAGATGAGATTGAGCTCATTGGACTCATTGGGAACTTGAAGACCCATGAAATGGAGAGAAAGGCAAGGGAGGACATGGCACCTACCAAAAAGAAGACCATTGCCTTCAAAAGTCATGCTACTTACTCCGACGAAGATGATGAAGAAGAAGATGACGAGGAGCTCTCACTTCTAGTCAAAAACGTCCGGAGGATGTACAACAAGGCAAAGTTCCAAGGACGGAGGAGATGGCAAGGAGGCAAGGAAGAAAGGAAGATCATTTGCTTTAATTGCCAAAAGCCGGGACACATAGTAGCGGAGTGTCCGGACCAAGTGAAGCCATCTTCATCCAAGAAGCCATACAAGAAGAAGGCTATGAAAGCAACATGGGATGACGAAAGTGAATCCGAGGAGGAGATCGACACCGCCAATATGTGCTTCATGGCAAATGAGAGCACAAGCAAGGTAACCCCCTCAACTCTTCTTGATGATGATTTATCCATGGATGAGCTAGGAGAAGCATTTGTAGAACTTTCTCAAAATTATGACTTCATGAAGAAAAAGTACTTGAAAATGAAAAAGGATAATGAATCTTTGAATATTCAAGTGTTAAATCTTTCTAAAGAAAATAATGACTTGCATTCTTCTTTAGTTTCCACTAAAAATGATTTTGAAAAATATAAGATTGCTTGTAAAGGAAAGACCCCATTTGTAGACTCTAATGAGATTGCCATGCTTAAGGAAAGATTAGACTCATTAGATGTTGTTTTGAAAAAGTGTAGTGAATTTGATAAGAAGAAGATGGAGAATATGTTTCCTAAGAAACAAGCTCCTAAGAAAAATATTCATCATGCTCATGCTCATGCTCATGTACTTGCTACACAACCTATGCATCATGGTAAACCCCCAAAGCATGCTCACACTTCACACACACACCATGCATTCATGTATAGAAAAGTGTACTCATGTTCACATTGTGGACGGAAAGGACACTTAGCTAATTTTTGTTATGATAGACTAAGTGCATCACATCATAATGTTTGGGTTCGTAACACTAACTTTCAAGGACCCAAGAAAGTTTGGGTACCAAAGTCAACTATTGTTTTAAATGATGTAGGTACTTTCCAAAGCTCAAAGACGTAGAGGTTTATGGTATCTTGATAGCGGTTGCTCAAGACACATGACTTGGGACATCAACAACTTTGCAACCCTATCAAGATATCATGAAGGTGGCACCGTCACCTTCGGAGATGACGCCAAGGGTAAAATCATCGGTATTGGTAATGTAAAACTTGGCACCTCTCCTTTAATTGAAAATGTAGTTTTAGTTGATGGCCTCAAGCATAATCTCTTGAGTGTTAGTCAACTTTGTGATAAAGGTTTTGATGTAGTTTTTGACAATGTTGCTTGTAAAGTAATTGATAGAACTTCCAATGTTTGTGTATTTTCCGGTTTTCGTGAAAGCAATGTTTATATGATTGATATGTTAAATATGTCTTGTAATATAACATGTTTAAAAGCCCTCGATGACGACTCTTGGTTGTGGCATAGGAGATTAGGCCACGTTTCATTTGACCATATTTCTAGGCTTAACTCTAAGGAAATGGTGAAGGGTATTCCTTCATTGAACTTTGAAAGGGACCGAGTTTGTGACGCATGTCAATTTGGGAAACAAATTAAGTCCTCATTCAAATCAATTAAGGATATCATGTCATCACGTCCATTGGAGCTAATCCACATGGATTTATTTGGCCCTACACAAACCAAAAGTTTAAGTGGGAGTAGATTTGCTTATGTTTTAGTAGATGATTTTTCGCGTTTTACTTGGGTTTATTTTCTTGAACACAAAAGTCAAACCTTTTCACATTTTCAAGCCTTTAAGAAAAGAGTTGAAAAGGAAAATGACTCCTCAATAATTAAAATAAGAAGTGATAGAGGAGGTGAGTTCATTAACCTTCCCTTTACCACTTTTGTGAGGAACATGGAATAAAACATGAACTTTCTTGTCCTAGAACTCCACAACAAAATGGAGTAGTTGAGCGGAAAAATCGTACTTTACAAGAGATGGCTAGGACAATGTTAAATGAATATGGTCTACCACATTATTTGTGGGCCGAGGCCGTTCATACTTCATGTTACATTGCAAATCGTGTTTTCCTATGTAAAAATACTACTAAGACTTCTTATGAGATGTATTTTTCTAGAAAACCAATGTTTCTTATTTCAAAGTGTTTGGTTGCAAATGTTTTGTTTTAAATACAAATATTAATTTGGGAAAATTTGATGCAAAAGCATATGAGGCTATTTTTGTAGGTTACTCAAATACTAGTAAGGCTTATAGAGTCTTCAATAGGTCAACTTTGACTATTGAGGAATCTATTCATGTTAAATTTGAGGAATCTAACAAGTTTGTTAAGAATTGTGTAGAAATTGATGCTTTAGATGAAGGCTTGGAGAAAGTGACCTTGGAGGATGCTTCTACCATGGGAGACAAGCCAAAGGATGGTGATGGAAGTGAAGCCAAAGTGGAAGAGGCTCAAGGAAATGAACATCGAGCAAATGAAGAGGAGCCCTCTCAACCACTACCAAAGGATTGGAGATTCAATCCTCATCATCCCAAGGACCTCGTCATAGGTGAAGTATCAAAAGGGGTAACCACTCGCTCTAAGATTCAAGATTTTTGTGGTAATTTTGCTTTTATTTCACACATAGAACCTAAAAATGTCCTCGAGGCCGAGGCCGATTCATATTGGTTGCTAGCTATGCAAGAGGAGCTCAATCAATTTGAGCGCAACCAAGTTTGGCACCTTATTCCTAGGCCCCAAGATAGACCAACTATTGGCACTAAATGGATCTTTAAGAACAAGTTGGATGAATCGGGTAATGTAGTTAGAAACAAGGCTAGGTTAGTTGCCCAAGGTTACACTCAAATCGAGGGAATCGATTTTGAAGAAACCTTTGCACCCGTAGCACGGCTCGAAGCCATACGGATGACCTTAGCATATGCCTCATTTAAAGATTTTAAGTTATTTCAAATGGATGTAAAGAGTGCTTTTCTTAATGGTTATATTGATGAGGAGGTGTATGTTGAACAACCCCCCGGGTTTGTTGATCCTACACACCCTAATTATGTTTATAAATTAGATAAAGCACTATATGGTTTAAAACAAGCCCCTAGGGCTTGGTATGAAAGATTGTCTTCATTTTTGAGTTCAAATGATTTTGAGAAAGGAAAAGTTGATAAAACATTATTTACCAAACATATAGATCTAGATATCCTCATAGTTCAAATTTATGTTGATGACATTATTTTTGGATCTACTAATGTTTCACTTTGCAAGAATTTTGAGTCATGCATGAAAAAGGAATTCGAGATGTCCATGATGGGAGAGCTCAACTTCTTCCTTGGACTTCAAATCAAGCAACGTAGTGATGGGACATTCATCAACCAAGCCAAGTACACCAAAGAACTCATCAAGAGGTTCGGGCTTGAAGGATCCAAAGTAGCAAAGACTCCCATGGCAACCACTACGAAACTTGACAAGGACGAACAAGGTAAGGAAGTAGACATCAAATTATTTCGTAGCATGATTGGTAGTTTACTCTATCTTACGGCTAGTAGGCCGGATATAATGTTTTCCGTATGTTTATGTGCACGTTTTCAATCATGTCCTAAGGAATCACACTTAATAGCGGTAAAACGCATAATTAGGTATCTTAAGGGCACAATTGATTTAGGTTTGTGGTATCCGAAAACTAACCAATTTACCATGACTAGTTATTCGGATGCCGACTATGCCGGTTGTAGGGTAGATAGGAAGAGCACAAGTGGCACTTGCCAATTCTTGGGCAATTGTCTTGTGTCTTGGTCTTCCAAAAAGCAAAATAGTGTAGCCCTTTCAACCGCCGAGGCGGAGTATGTAGCAGCCGGAGCTTGTTGTGCACAAGTACTTTGGATGAAACATACTCTTCTCGATTTTGATTTACATTTTGATCATGTTAAGATTTATTGTGATAATACTAGTGCTATTCACATGACCAAAAATGCTAATCAACATAGTAAAACCAAACATATAGACATTAGATATCATTTTCTTAGAGATCACTTTGAAAAAGGTGACATAGATATTGATTTTGTTTCCACAGATTTTCAACTTGCAGATATTTTCACAAAACCTTTAGATTATGCAAGATTTTCATTTATTTGTGGTGAATTGAATGTATGTAAGATTGATACTTAAAATATCTTAGTTTATTTTGTTTTGGTTTCTAATATATTTGTTTTGTTTTGTCTTAAAATTTTTTTAACCCTTTTTGATGTATGACAAAAAGGGGGAGAAACATAATATATATTAGTTTTGGGAGAAAAATATGTGGTTTGTTTTAAATTTTGTTATTCTTATGATAGTTTATTTTTTTTTGGTGATGATATTTTTCAATGCTTTATGTATGTTTACATAGTGTTCATATTCATGTTAAATACATAGCATTGTTTAAGGGGGAGCTTTCCAAGCTCTTTCTTCTTTTATTTGTTTAATAACTCATATGTTTTGTCATCATCAAAAAGGGGGAGATTGTTGGCCCAAGGTTACAATCAACCCATGTTTAGTGTATTTTGATGATTACAAAACATATTAGTTATTGGTACTAATATAAATTGTTGTTTAAGTGTGTTTCAGGTTTATATATAAAGAGATGAATTCTTCCCTAAAGGAAGGTGTATTGGACTCAAGACAAGTCAAATTGGGCTCAAATTGCAATATTGAAGATCAAGAGAAGATAGCTCAAGTTGAAGTCTTGAAGACCATTGTAGTTTGTAAGTTTAGTTTTGTAAAGATAGAATATGTGAAATTTGGCTCTAGGATTTGCACACACATTTGTTTTATATGTTTCTATGTTTTCAAAATATTTATTTCTAGGTTTATGCCTTAGTTTATACATACATGTACCCAAAGCTTTACATCTTCAAAAACTTGTTTAAATACATGTATATAAACTATTTTCAGCATAAAACTTAGCTTCAGATTTTTAAAGATTTTATACAAAATTTTCTATCTTAAAATCTGCCCAGAAAAACAGTTTTCCAGGCAGACCGGTCGACCGGCCCAGTCGACCGGCTGCTGTGTCCAGACATGCACAGGCTGTGCATGTCTGTCGGTCGACCGACCTACATATCGGTCGACCGGTAAAAAGATGTTTGCTCTCTGTATCTTTCCGGTCGACTGGGTCGGTCGACCGGTAGAAGGAAACTGTGTTTCCTTTCTTGAGATCGGTCGACTGGCAGTCGACCGGAGCCATAACGGCTCTTTTGCCAGCAGGGTCCCGGTCGACCGGCAGTCGACCGGTAGGCCTGCAACACCTCCAACGGCTCTTTCCTCTTTGGGCTGTTCTGAAAAACTGTTTTATTTTCTGTTTTAACAGACTTTTTAGAGGGTTGTTGGGGTGCTTTTGCAGGTGATATTAGCTGGAAAAATCAGAGTTTTTAACCTATTCTCTCCCTATAAATAGTGGGAAATAGGCCTTAGTTATTTACCAAGAAAAATACAAGTTTTCATTGTTTTTCAAGAGAAAGAGAAAAATAGTTTAAAGCTTTCATTTCCATTCTTTCAAATTGGTTTTTCAGTTGTTGTTTGATCTCTAATATCACTCTACAACTGAAGCTTTTCTCACCACACTTCATAGAGCCAAAAATTTCATATTCTTTCTATAGGTGAAGTTGTAAAAGAGTGAGAGTGTTTGTAAAAGAGTGTTGTGGTCTAGTTAAAGATCACTATTTGTAATTCTTGTTCTTGTGGAGACAAGCTCCTCGGTGGAGTTTCTTTGTAAGGTGAAGCTACGGGCTTGAGGTCTTTGGAGGCCTAACTTGTACGGGATCCTAAGGGGATAGTGGAAACCCTTCACGGAGGTGAAGGCGGGGACTAGAGCTACGGGCTCGAACCTCGAAACAAATCACTTTGTTTGCGATTGCTTTTGTGTCATCTTGTCTAATTCTCTCTTACTTTACTTGCTTTCAATTTATTGCTTGAGAACTAACATTTTATTTGTGCAATCCTTACTTGTTTACTTTTCTTGCTATATTACTTGTGTACATTTCATCATCGCATTTCATACTTGGAATTGTTCGATCACACCTCAATACAACACGGTTGCATTGCGCACCTCTAACCCATTTAAGGGGAATTGGGAGGAAGGAGTTCAGAACCTCGCAAGGGGTATTCGGCTCTTAGTCGTGTTTTGAGAGATCGTTGCATCACTCACTTAAGTAAAATTTAAAAAGAGCATTAGATTAGCAATTACACCTATTCACCCCCCCTCTAGGTGTATTTCATATATATATATATATATATATATATATATATATATATATATATATATATATATATATATATATATATATATATATATATATATATAGAGAGAGAGAGAGAGAGAGAGAGAAATGTATATCAGCCCGCGGGCTGAGAGTACTCTCTCAGCCTGCGGTGACGTGGCTCGATTTGTCACCTCACTGACTTGCGGCCCGCTTTTAGGGAGAAGTTAAATTACCAAATACCCCTTATGATAACTTTTCCTTATTGTTTATTATTATTTTTCCCCCCTTTTATTTTGCCGCTCTTTATAGGATATAAATTACTTTTCGCCTTATTTCTTTACCTCTTTTTTGTAAGATCTAGTTTCTCCTTTTCAGCGTGGGATAAAAATTTTTTTGAAAATATAAAATCTTTTCAGATCAATCTTTTCAGCCTGCGATAAAATTCTACTTTATAGTTTATTTTTTTATATATAATGTAGTCAGAGTCTTTGGTCGCATTGTACATTTAAACTGCGACCTTAGTCAAAGTCTTTGGTCGCAGTGTACATGGTGAAATGCGACCAAGGTCGCAGTGTTGTTATTGATAAAGATGGCCAGCAACTGCAATCTAGGGTTGCATTACATGGACTGCGACTTTGGTCGCAGTACGTTAAGTAATTAATTTTTTTGAATATAATGTAGTCAGAGTCTTTGGTCGCATTATACATTTAAACTGCGACCTTAACCAAAGTCTTTTGTCGCAGTGTACATGGTTAAATGCGACCAAGGTCGCAGTGTTGTTATTGATAAAGATGGCCAGCAACTGCAATCTAGGCTTGCATTATATGGACTGCGACTTTGGTCGCAGTACGTTAAGTAAGTGTTGTTTTATTAAGTGTTGTTTTTTGAATTAAGTCATTTTTTGAATCTAAATGAAAAATGAAAAGTTGTCTGTTGTCTGATGCGACTTGGAGTCAGTCCGTGAGACGCGACCTGTCATAAAGATTTTATGAGATCTTTTAACGTCAAGTCTATGTTGACGAACCCCGCACCATTCGTTGTTTCCCAAAGCGGTTGTCTACGCGTCGGTTTTTCATTGGGTTTAGGCGTTAATGTCTTTTAATGCCAAACCGGCGCTGGCGGTTGGAGACCATTAATGCCGACGATTCTGATTAATGAACCATTAATTATGGTTATTATGGGCTGCCTATAAATAGGGCTCACCCTCTCCCTTTAACAGTCCATAATTAGACTGTTTTCTTTCGAGAGCAATTGCTCTGAGAATTTCCGTCTTCTTCAGAGTCTCTAACAGGGGCCTGCCTCCATGGATGAAGATGACCCTATTGACGAACTTGATCGATGTTCGTCCACAAGGGAAGAAGTCATAGACCTCATCGTCCACAAGGGAAGAAGTCATGGTCCTCGTCGTTCACAAGGGAAGAAGTCATGATCCCTGACGAGGACTTAATCCTCACCGAGATCTGCTCTGACTTGATGCACCAGTCAAGCTTGCTGATAACGGATGGTCAGAGTGGGTATGGCGGCGGGGGATGTGGTGGATATAGTGGTGGGTAGCATACCTTGTGAGGTCTCACTCTCCCTCTCTTACCCCAGAAGTCACATCGAGGAAACTCCATGCTCGCTGGATAACCTTCTGGTGAAGAGATGTTCATAAACGAAAGATCGTATCCCGGCACTTTGGAGGGTCAGTTGGAATCGGAGGATTCTGCTGCCACCAGACCTCCAGGAGAAGATTGCTCTTAGTAGTCAACAAGGGCTCTTCTTGGCTCTTTTGATGTTTTGTCTTCTTGGCTACTTTGATGTTTAGTCTTCTTTGTAACACTCAATCTTATTGATTCTGCTGCCACCAGACCTCAAGAAGAAGATTGCTCTTAGTCAACAAGGGATTTTTTGATGTTTAGTCTTCTTGGCTACTTTGATGTTTAGTCTTCTTTGTAACACTCAATCTTATTGATTCTGCTGCCACCAGACCTCAAGAAGAAGATTGCTCTTAGTCAACAAGGATTTTTTTGATATTTAGTCTTCTTTTGTACTGCTGTATTTGTAACACTCAATCTTATTGTATAAGAGATCGTTTTGTATCATTTGCACATGCCTGGAGATAAATGCCTGGACATAAATAAAAAGCATATTTGTTTTTTTTAATAAACTACGAACTTTTTCGCAGCCATGCATTGCAAACAAAACAACTATGACCATAGATGACACTGCGACCAAGGTCGCATAAGATACATTGCAAATAGTAACTACTGCGACCAGGGTCGACGCTGTGACCAAAGTCTGCGACTAAGCAACTGCTGCGGTGACGTGTCACCTCGTCGCAGTGTTGTTGTTGATTAAGACTAAAGACCAGCAATAGCGACCAAGATTGCAGATTATTTTTTTAAGACTGCGGCCATCAATTGCGACCAATGTCGCAGTGTTGTTGTTGATTATTTATAAAGACCACCAACTGCGACCAAGGTGTGATGTTATTGATTAAGAGTAAAGACCAGCAACTGCGACCAAGGTCGCTGTGTATTTTATTAAGACTAAACACCAATAACTGCGATCAAGGTCGCAGTTTATTTTATTAAGACTACGGTCGTTTATTTTATTAAGACTACGGTCAGAAACTGCGACCAAGGTAGCAGTGTTGTTGTTGATTAAGACTAAAGTCCAGCAACTGCGATCAAGGTCGCAGTGTATTTATTAAGTCTGCGTCCAACAACTGCAACCAATGTCGCAACCTTTCATTTTAAAAATTTATAAGGGTGAAGTAATATAATTATTAACTGCGACCAAGGTCGCAGTATATTCGTTTAGCGTAAAATATTTAAAATGAAGGTTTGTAACAATTGTACAGCATTTTCAACCAAGACATAGTAGTAAAAAATGTAATTCACACAATTAACTTTAGAAAACAGATTTTATATATTTAAAAAAAACAAAATACAATTTTTTTAAACTTCTAATCCTCGTCATCACCATCGTAATGAGAATATTTTTTTAAACTTCTAATCCTCGTCATCACCATCGTAATGAGAAAGAAGTTTGCGACTTTGGTCGCAGTACTGAAGGAGGTCGCATTGCTATACGATAGCATGTTTCCTCCGGTATTCTTTATTCTGTATTAAGTATGCGACCATGGAATATTTTTTTACTTTTCAATGCTAGAAGTCGCTGTCGTCATATAAAAGGGGTATTTTTGTCAATTTGTTTCACGATTGTTTAGGCGGGGTTTTTTTTGATTTTTTTGGCGCCCACACTCTGCGACCGATGTGTGGCATATATTCAGCCACGTCCCGCAGGCTGAGAAACTCTCTCAGCCCGCAGGCTGAGGTACAGTAAGCCCATATATATATATATATATATATATATATATATATATATATATATATATATATATATATATATATATATCATATTGAAGTTAGTTATTTATGGAAGCTTTGTGCTCGTATTGTGAATTCAAACATGATGCACCCTGAATCGAAATAACAAAAAGCTTTTTTCTATTCCGTTCCCAATAGGGCCTACAGATAAATAAATAGTGTATCTCAATTTCACACTTTATTTCATGTGGAGACTATAGATTACATAGTTTTTTGTATTAATCTCATTACATGATTCGTCTTACAACTTCTAAGAAGAAAAAAAGAAAATGAATTGATCTAGATCTCATTTTTTTAAATTTATCTTATCTTATTCAAATGAATATCATTGCGATGTAATGATTGGATATATATTCTGTGAAATTGGCGGAAAGATTTTGGAATCTAAAATAAAACAAAATATGTATATATACTGTATAACATAATAATATAAAAATAATATAACAAGATGATATAAAAAATTAAGGTTTTAATACTCTTGGGGCATAATTAAATAAATTATGCAACTTATAAAAATGCATGTTATGCAATAAATTTAAATGATCTATTCCATATATCTTGATTTACGATATTTTATGAAATTTGAGGTTCATTTATCAATACTTTAGGTGGTGACAAAATGAATGATATTCTAACAATTGAAAATCGTTTATTTTATAACCACTTGATGCATGAGCAAATTAATTGCAAAATATATGAATTTTATTTATAAGCCTTCTAAAATATGTAGATAAGAGAAATAGCATGGGTCATCAATTATCTTTGTATATTACACACTTTTATAAATGGACATGACTAGCTTAATTATGTCCTAAAAGTAATAAAGCTTTACTCGTGTGCGTAGGAGAGAGAGAGAGAGAGAGAGAGAGAAATATAATTGACTACGAAGAGAACTAAAAGAAAATGAGAAAAAATCTCCTATTTTCAACCTCTCTATCAATGATATCGTTGCACAAGAATCACTCTCAAATTAGCCACTGCATAAAATGAATCAAGAAACGGAACCCCGTTGAGTTGCACTGGGACAAGACTCAGATAACTTCTTAAACCTTTATACAAGTGTATCTTTCTCTTTACTTTTTTTTCCTTTTCCTTTTCCTTTTCTTTTTCTTTTTCCTTTTCCTTTATCTTTTTGCGTGGGTATTTACCAAAATTAATCAGCAATGCATGATGAATAGAAGAAGCGAGCCCAGGATTAAGGCACCCCATTTTGTGATAAAAGCACCCCACCCAAAATCAAAAAATGGTTAAAAGACCTTATTCTTCTCCTCCTCTTTCTCTCCCTCACATACTGGCGATCCCAAACTTCCCCCTCGCCAATGACCACCCCCTTCCCCTTTCTTCTTCTTCCTCCTCCTCCTCCTGGCCTCCTCCTCCCCCTCCCCCCTCCTCGGCCTCCCCCGCTCCTCCTTACCTCCGCTCGTCCTCCCCCGACCCGCTCCCCGTCCCCCTCCCCCCGGCCTCCGCCCCCAAACCCCTGATCTCCTCCCAGCTCTATTCGGCTGAATTCTGGTCGAACGTACCAGAGTCTGATCGTCAGATCTGACTGAATAACTATGGGGGGAGATCATTGGAGGGGAGAATGGAAGGAGGAGGGGGGAGGCCGGGGAGGGGAGGGGTAGGAGGGGAGGAATGAGGATGAAGAGGAAGAAGAATAGAATATTTAAGACTTTTTACTAAGGGTGAAATTGTGAAAAAAAATGACACCTGTGTAATAATTTTTGGGGTACTTTCATCATTCTTGGGGACAGAAATATCCGCTCCCATAGGGAAAAAAAAAGGGCATGAAAATGGAGACAACTTAAAGTGGGATGGAAACAGGAGGGAGGCCCTCAAAACTTCCTTTGTTACATTACCATCATTCCACCCATGCAGGGTTTTAATTGTTTTGCATGTTTGGATTGATTTTTTTTTTTTTTTTTTTTTTTTTAGGAGAAGACGGTGAACCTGAGGGTGTTTCGCACTTTATTAAAATGTTTTTAATGAAAACTAGACCCACACAAGCAAATACAAAGCTGTCATTTTCTCCTCAAAGTCACAAGCACATGCAGGCGCGAGAGGTAAAAAGTACAAAAGTGTGATTACGAGGGAAAAAAAAAAAGGCAAAAGTCAGACTGTCCCTATTACAAAATGTTTGGATTTTTTGAATGATCCTTTTGCAATTGAAAAAGTTGAAAACAAGTGCAAGTGGGGAACGCATTATTAAGGCTATGGTGCAATAGTCCACATTAAAGTGACAAGTTAGTCTAAAAAACAAGCAAAGGATCCTATAACTAGTTAACATACAGGGAAATTTGTTCTCCCAAATCATTTCATTAAAAAAAAAAAGGAACATTGATACACTAAGGACAATTCATTATCTCTACATTATATTTTAAATAACTAATTTATTTGGTGTTTCTAATTTACTCCTGAAAAAACCCATGGGTTTCAAAGTGACATATATATTTTTTTAATAATCAACATGTCCTCCTCAGAACCGTTCGTAACACTTTATCATCGACTGACAAACACTATTTTTGTTATGTGTTGCCCTTCAACAAGAGAGACGGTTATTTATAAAGCAGCAAGCGATTGTGATGATGCATTAGACCTTTCACAAATATTTGGTTTGCAAATCAGACATTAAACTTATGGGCTTGATTTTTGAAAAAAAATTAACTTTAACTCTTAATTTGCATGTCGAAAGTCATTCAAGAATTGCAAGTCTTTCTCTCTTCTACCGTAATCTATCGCGTTATAGTAAGACGTTGCATAAAAGCAGTTTTCATCTCACATATTTGGGTAAATCAGAGAAGTTCAAGGAATTTCGATCCAAACTAATACACCTCCAAACAAAATTTGTCAACTGCCACAAAAAGTCTATTTAGAACATTATCAAGCAATTTGCAAATGATGAAAAACGAACTCAAGACCACTTACTTGATAGAGTAATATTGATGGAGATCATAATTAGAAATTAATTATTGTGTTATTTGTTTATTATTTTATTATGTGTTATATAATTTTGGGTAATTAGAGTTTCTTAATTATCAAGTTTTGTTTTGTTTTTTTGGTCTGTGTTAAACACTTATTTACAAATAGACCTCTTCGTTTTCATTATGAAGGAGACTTGTTTCATGAAAATACAGATTATCAGACTTCTTCTCTCTAATTACTTTTTTCTCTCACTAAATTCTTCTCTATCTTTTTTTCAAATTCGTCGTTCTTCTCTTCTTCTCTTCTCTCTTTTTCTCTCTCGTCTACATCAATTAGTATCAGAGCCTCGTTCATTTCGTCTGCCTTCAGTTCAAAAGAAATTCCGCCACCAAATCTCTCATAAAATAAAAGAAAAAGAACATATCCAATGCTTGAAAATTGATGGTCAAACTTGGGTTATTAA
The DNA here is from genome assembly GCA_038442645.1 of Agave tequilana. Taxonomy (NCBI): domain Eukaryota; kingdom Viridiplantae; phylum Streptophyta; class Magnoliopsida; order Asparagales; family Asparagaceae; genus Agave; species Agave tequilana. The sequence goes on along the minus strand of JAVJIF010033697.1, from coordinate 33,235 downwards.
TTATAGTTTAGGTGATTTGCTTTGATGTTTAGTTGAAAAAAGACTGAAAATTGGAACCTTATTTTACCATATGCTGAGTTTGCGTACAATAATCATGTTAACGGGTCGACAAGTAATAATCCTTTTGAGATTGTTCATGGTCTTTCTCCCTGCCAACCTATTGATTTTCTTTCTTTGCTTACTGATTATCACCCGTCCGATTATGCCCAAGTTTTTGCTGAACATATCCAATGCTTATTTAATTGATTTGCCATCGAATATATCTATTAGTCCAGTTTTCAATGTTGCAAATTTATTCCCTTACCGAAGAATATTCGAGCCTCCAGTTTTGCTTTTTTCTATTTTTGCAGGCACGTTTTCTACTGCGGTTTCTCGTACTCCTTTCATTGCTTTAGAACTTTCAGATGAGTTTCCTGATGTCTTAGATGATGAGTTTGTTAATTCACATTCTAGTGGTTATCGTCATTTCCTTATTCGACGGAAGGATCGTCCATCTACTGACGATGCTTGAATCACTGAAGAAGAATTTCATTGCCTCTTGAAGGGTTATTTACACTTTATATCGTCAAAGACAAGTTCTTTTCAAGGGGGAATGATAGAGATCATAATTAGGAATTAATTATTATGTTATTTATTTATCATTTAATTAAGTGTTATTTTATTTGGGGTATTATAGTTTCTTGATTATCAAGTTTTGTTTAATTTCCTAATTTGTGTTAATGCTTATCTATAAATAGGTATTTTTGTTTTCATTATGGAGAAAATTTATTTTATAAAAATATAGATTATGAGACTTACTCTCTCTCTCTAATTATTCTCTCTAAACTCTTCTTTATTTCTCTCTAAATTCTCTCTTTTCTCTTCTCTTCTTTATTTTCTCTCTCTTTAGTTCTACTACATCAAATACTTTAGTCGTTATGCTTTTCTCTGATCAAGAATGTGCTGAGATGTGTTAACCAGAACTCACAATTTCTATTTTATTTCATCTCTTTCTTATATTCATTTTCTTATTTCCTAGCGAATAATTGTGGATCTTATAATTCAATCCTTTTGCAACTAATGTTAAAGCTCCTATGAATTGCACTCAAAACTACTTTATACTTAGGAAAAATTATAATTATTTATAAAGTGATCATGATTATGATATAGACTTAAACCATCCTCTAATTTCAACACAGAAGGTCCAAATCTGCCGGTGAGACTAAAGTAGAGATCTCATAATGGGGGTTCGAAACAGGCCGGCCCGACCCGCCAACCAGCACGGACCTGGCCGGGTTGGCAAAGGCCTGACCCGGCCCGAGCCCGCCCCATCTAAGGGGAATGCCCGGTGCAAAAATTCTGGCAAACAGCCCGGCCCGACAGCAACATGGCCTGTGCCGAGTCCGGATTGAACCCGGGTCGGGTCGGGCCGGGCTGGGACCAACCCGCCCAACGGCTACTCTTTTAGCCGTTGGGGGGTCTTGGGGGTATTTTGTAAAATTTTTATGAATCTCAATTTGAAAATAAACAATTATCCCATCCCGCATCTTCATTTAGGTCTAGAAATACTTTATTATCTGGTTTATTATCTGCATCGAAAAAATTAAGAAGCTCAGACACATGAGCTTAAATATTACTCGACTCGTACTATAGATCTTGAGATTGATGCAGACTCAGGATTTGAAATTTTTAAAATTTTAATTTGGTAGAAATCACATGAATCAACTCCTGGTGTTTTCCATCATGCCGCGTGATTTACTAACCCCTCCTGCCTCTATAAAAGCTTCAGAATCTGCTTTTAGGGGCCGTTTGTTTTGCCATAAAAGGCATAAAAGTCCGTAATTCGTAAATGACTTACAACCCAGTTACAACTACGACGTTTGTTTGGACCGTAATTGTAAAAGACTTACACAACTCAACTACCACTCGCTTGCAACCCAATTACCACTCACTTACAGCCCAGTTATAGTAATTTTGTGGTCATGCAAATTTGTATTATTTTATTATATCAATATTAAATTTTTTTAATAGTTAGCATTTTTAATATTTATTTGTAATATTAAAACTTTTTAAAACACCAAATAGTTAATTTTGTAGTCAACTTTTTCACTTACGACTTACACATTACGTCAACCACACCGTCAAATACAATACATTTTCTCACTTATAACTTTATATTACCAACTAAACACCGTAAACCTTACATGCATGTAACCCATTTACCACTGTAAAAAACTTTACCAATTACGATTTACGAATTACGACCAATTATAACAACCAAACAGATTAGTACAGCTGAATGAGTGTTGACTGATGCGAGGAACCGCCTGTCGTCAGAAGCCATCGAGATGAGCATCTGCGGAAAGGATTGACTGAATATGGAGACGAGAAGCCAAAATAAATCAGTAGAAAAAATTATTGAAGACTCTCCAGAAGTTGAATGAAGAAATGAAAATTTATATACTTCATTTGTATTTGTATCAAGTTATATTTCATTTTTAATCTATCTACTGCATTTGTATTTGTATTAATTTATACCTCATTTTTAATCTATACACTTCATTTGTATTTGTATCAGTTTATTCAAATTATTGGATTGTTAATAAAATAAATGCTTTGCATTTCACAACTTGTAGCTATTTTATCAAAATTTGTGAATTTTTTTAATTTTATTGAATTTTTGGGATTTTAAACATTTTTAAAAAATATATACTTTAAAAATCCAATTTTTAAATTTTAAAAATATAATAAAAATTGACCGGCTGGCCCGGCCCAGCCCAAGCGGGTCAACGGGCCGTGTCCGAGTCCCTCGAAAGCGGGCGGGCTAGGCCGCCCGTTATTTACGGGTTGGGCTTGACCCGACTTGGTCTTTGACCTGTCGGGATCGGACCGGCCGGGCCGGATCAAACCTGCACCATTTCGCACCCGTACTCACAATTAGAGTGGTACTGGTGTGTCGTTGAGATGGGCCCATTCCAGTGACAGTATACCCAACTGACAAGTCCGTTCCAACAGTGATCAAGCCCAACAACCACTAAATTAGCTCTCAACCACTGCCAAATAGTCTGTTGCAATATTTGCTATATGAACAAAATCGCAGGTGGAGAAAGCATTCTAATTATGAGAAACTTTATGTGAGGATCATGAACTTAGACCAACTCATGTGAACAATTCGTGTGAACAATGTACATGTGTTTGATTGAAGATGTTTGGAATGAAAAATGAGAGAAAAACGTACCCAATGCCACTCTGGCTCATTTAGGGCTGTTTGATTAGAGGTGGAAGTGAGGAAGTAGTAATAGTTCCCTTTGGAATTTGAGAATTAGTTAGTAAGTTTTCAGTGTTTGGATGTTGTTGGGAAATGTGATTTGAAAAATGTTACGTGTTTTCCGGTGTTTGCATGGTAATGTAGAAATGGAAGTGGAAAAGTTGATCACAAAGTTGACCGTAAAGTAATATTAAAATAAAAACTAATTAAGAAAATTAAAAATTAGACTGTAATTAAAATGCAAGCGAGACTTACGTGATCACAAAATTATTACATATGAGACTTACATCACCACAAAATTAATTGTAACACATTGAAGTGAGGAAATGGTCGTGTAAAAGGAAAAAGAGAAAAAGAAAAAGGGCTTTCTCATTTTTCTTATCTGACGTTTGGATAGAGAAGTGAGAAATGACACTTTTCTATTTCCTTACTTCTGTCCACTTTCTTGAAACCAAACAACCCTGTAATAAAAATGATGCATTCACTCATGCCCTAAAAGGAATTTAAACATTTCTTAGTCATATGGTTTTTTTATCGAACAAAATTTGTAGTCTAATTATTGTTGGAGGAGAGAGTACAGTAGAGGAAGTGAAGTCATGCCAGGTGCTGTTGAAGACTGCCAAGGAGTCTACGACGAAAGGCGACGGAACAGCAGGCAGGAAAAACGAAGCAGCAGCAGAAAAGACAGTGGTCGGTCGACCGGACCGGTCGACCGACGTGCACGAAGTGCACAGGTGCTCCCAGGTTTCTTCGGTCGACCGGACCGGTCGACCGGAGAGGGTCTCTGTAAGCAACCCAACTCTCTGTTTGTTTCGGTCGACCGGCTCGGTCGACCGGAAGAGGGAGTCGGTCGACCGGCCGGTCGACCGACAGTCGGGTTTTGGGCGAAATCTGTTGTTTCGGGAAGTTATGTATTTAAGCCCTGGTTGTAATTTTCTTGGGTTAGAGTGCTGAGAAAAAGTATAGCTGTGGACTCTCTTGTATTGATAGAGATCCAGAGCTATTGTAATCCATCTTCCATAAAGAAAACTCTCTCCGTGAATTGCCCCGAGGACGTAGGCAAGTTGGCCGAACCTCGTTAGATCTGGTTTTTGCGATTGGCTGTTCTTCTAGTTTGTTTTCATTGTTCTTGGTGATTGAGATCAGGTTGGATCTTCTAAGGGTTGTTGTCTCCGAGCACAACAAGTGGTATCAGAGCCAGGTTACGCTTGGGATATTCTGAAGATTCGAAGGGCTCCAGATCTGATCAGGTGGAGATCGTGTGTCGATCTCAGGTCAGAGGCATTGGTGTTCAAGGAGATCGTGTGTCGATCTCAGGTGGACACAGGGAGGGCTCGTTGAATCAGGGGTGGAATAGATCTGGTGAGAAACTCAAGCTAGGGTTTCAAGGTAGAGGTAAAAATCACTTTTTTATCTCAGAAATAGATCTATTTTGCAAGTATTTGATCTTCCGCATAGTTAGAGGGTCAAGGAAAGGATCTCAATGGCAGAGGAATCTAAGTCTGTTAAAACAATGAACAACTCCAGGATTGAAGTTGTTAAGTTCAATGGAACTAACAATTTCGGGATGTGGAGGTGTGAGGTTATGGATGCATTGAATGCACAGAACCTCGAGGACACGCTCCTTTTGGAGAAGAAGAAGGATACTACCACTGATGATGAGTGGGCAAAAATGAACAGGTCGGCATGTGGCCTGATTCGCTCATGTTTGTCACAAGATATCAAATATTCTGTTCAACATGAGAAGTCAGCAAAGGATATGTGGAATACCCTCGAGAAGAAGTACCTGACAAAGAGCGTGGAGTCAAGGCTGCAGCTTAAGAGCAAGCTGTATTTGTTCAGGATGCAGAGGGGAAGCACAGTAAATGAGCACCTCAACAGGTTTACAAAGCTTCTTACGGATTTGCTAAATGTGGATGCCATTATAAGTGAGGAAGACAAGTCAGTCATTCTTCTGAACTCTCTTCCACCGGAGGAGTATGAAATATTTACAATGACATTCATAAATGGAAGGCAAACCTTAGACTATGATGAGATATCGTCAGCACTGATGAGTTATGAGAAAAGGAAGAATGAGAAACATTCTGGGAGATCTAGTTCATCAGCAGAGGCTTTGGAGGTAAGAGGCAGGAGCTCATCAAGGAAAGGCAAGGAGGTGAGAGGAAGATCGAAGTCAAGACCGGGCTTAAGGGATCTTAAGAAAGACCAGTGCATGTATTGCAAAGAGTTTGGGCACTGAAAAGTTGACTGTCCAAAGTACAAGGGGAAGAAGAAGGAATCAAAATCTGAGGCAAATCTGGCAAGAGTGACAAAGGCTGCTAGCAGTAAATCACAGGCAGAGGATTCAGATTCAGATTCTTCGGTATTCTCGTTTTCAGTTACTACTCCTGTTGTAGGTTACTCGGGGGAAAACGAGTGGATCCTGGACACAGGTGCTACATATCATGTATGCCCTAATCGAGATTGGTTTACTAGTCTTGAGAAGCTGGAGGGATGTTCGGTCGTCATGGGCGATGATCATCCATGCATCATGGAGGGTGTAGGCACAATTCCTATCAGGATGTTCGACGGGATGGTAAGGGAGCTGAAGGAAGTGAGATATGTCCCTCAGCTGAAGAGGAACTTGATCTCAGTGGGTGTTTTGGAATCATTAGGGCTCGGAGTGTCTATTAAAGAAGGTGTTCTTAAAATGACGAAGGGCTCAATGGTGGTGTTGAAGGCCAACCGCAGGAATAATTTGTATTACTTGAAGGGTAGTACAGTGACAGGGCAGGTGGCAGCTTCGACCAGTCAGAAGGAAGATCTAACCCGGTTATGGCACATGAGGCTGGGACATGCAGGGGAGAAATCTATGCAAGCTCTTGTGAGGAAAGGGCTACTGAAGGGTGCAGAGACCTGCAAACTGGATCTGTGTGAACATTGCATCATAGGCAAGAAGACAAAGGTGAAGTTTGAAACAGCTTCACACTGCACCGAAGGCATTCTTGATTATGTGCACACAGATGTATGGGGACCCACAAAGACTGCATCAATAGGGGGAACCCACTACTTTGTGTCGTTTATCGATGATTATTCTAGGCGGTGCTGGGTGTACACCATGCGACACAAGAATGAAGTCCTAGAATTGTTTGTGAAGTGGAAGGTTAATCAGGAAAGGAGTACAGGAAGAAAAAGTCAAGGTCCTTCGTTCTGACAACGGAGGAGAGTACAAGTCAGACCCTTTCCAGAAGCTATGTCTTGATGAGGGCATAGAGAGGCACTTCACAGTAAGGGAAACTCCGCAACAGAATGGGGTGGCTGAAAGAATGAACCGAACTTTGCTAGAGAAGGTTCGGTGCATATTGTCAAATGCAGGATTACCAAAGAAGTTCTGGGCTGAAGCTTTGGGGTATGCATGCCATCTCGTCAATAGGTTGCCGTCATCTGCAATAGGGGGTAAGACCCCCCTTGAAGCTTGGTCGGGTAAAGCTGCAGGAGATTATGATGTGCTCAGGATATTTGGATGTCCAGCCTACTATCACGTAAAAGAAGACAAATTGGATCCCAGAGCGAAGAAAGGTGTGTTTGTTGGCTTCAAGAAAGGAACCAAGGGGTTCAAGATCTGGGACCAACAGGACAACAAATTCATAATCAGTAGAGATGTCACTTTTGATGAGGCCTCTATGATGAAGCCTACAGTCTCTCAGCAGGTGGAGACTAAGAAGACCAAGGAGCTATTGCAGCAGGTGGAGAGTGATGCAGATCCACCATCTCTAGAAGACTCAGTATCTGTGAGGATCATTCCTGAGGTGACACAGGGAGGTGATCAAGTTGCAGAAGAAGATGCTGAGGTTGTTGAAGAGGATCAGGAACAGGTTATGGATACAGTTCCAGATCCCACTGTAGTTGGAAGACCAAGGAGGAATACTAGGAGACCTGGCTGGCTCACTACAGACATGGTGATTGCACATGCACTTCCAGTTGTTGAAGAAGCCATTCCATCTACTTTCAGGGAAGCTGAAATCAGTTCAGAAGCGGAGTTATGGAAAGGGGCCATGAATGAAGAGATGCAGTCTCTTTATAAGAACAACAAATGGGAACTGACCAAGTTGCCCAAGGGGAAGAAAGCCATAGGGTGTAAGTGGGTATTTGCTAAGAAGCAGGGATCACTCCAAGAAGACAATGTGCGCTACAAGGCAAGGCTGGTGGCTAAAGGCTACGCACAGAGAGAAGGGATCGACTACAACGAGGTGTTCTCCCCAGTTGTAAAACACTCGTCTATTCGGATCCTATTGGCCTTGGTGGCACAGAATGAGTTGGACCTTGACCAACTTGATGTGAAGACCGCCTTTCTCCACGGCGATCTTGAGGAGGAGATCTACATGACTCAGCCCACAGGTTACAAAACTGCAGGGAAAGAGGAGTTGGTATGCAAGCTGAAGAAATCACTGTACGGTTTGAAGCAGTCTCCAAGACAATGGTACAAGCGATTTGACAGCTTCATCAGGAAGAAGAAGTACACAAGAAGCCATTATGATCCATGTGTGTACTACAACAAGTTATCATCTGGTGAGTATGTCTATCTACTACTTTACGTAGATGATATGCTAATTGCTTCTAGGTCAAGATCTGCAATTGATTCTCTGAAGAAGACTTTATCGTCTGAGTTCGAGATGAAGGACCTGGGGGAAGCAAGGAAAGTATTGGGTATGGAGATCACAAGGGACAGGGAAGCTGGCAGGATTAGCTTGACTCAGAAGGGCTATCTGGAGAAGGTACTGCAGAGATTTAATATCGGGAAAGATACAAAGACTGTAAGTACACCAATGGCGCCGCACTTCAAGTTGTCAGCGAAGATGTCTCCAAGGAGTGTTCAGGAGCGTGAGCATATGACTCATGTACCATATGCCAATGCAGTGGGAAGCTTGATGTATGCAATGGTGTGTACAAGGCCGGATCTATCACAGGCAGTTTCCATGGTCAGCAGATATATGCATGATCCAGGTCAGGGTCATTGGGAAGCAGTGAAGTGGATCCTGAGGTACATCAAGGGTACTGTTGATGTAGGCCTCGTGTTTGAGAAGGACAACACTGGGAAGCAAGAATGCATAGGGTACGTGGATTCGGACTATGCAGGTGATCTTGACAAACGCCGGTCGACAACGGGGTATGTATTCACATTCTCGCAGGCACCGGTGAGTTGGCGCTCCACACTTCAGTCCACAGTCGCATTGTCGACTACAGAGGCAGAGTATATGGCCTTGATCGAGGCCATGAAGGAGGCGATCTGGCTTCAAGGATTGCTAGATGACTTGGGAGTGGAACAGGAGATCTTGAAGATACACTGTGACAGTATGAGTGCCATTTATTTGGCAAGGAACCAAGTCTACCACGCAAGGACGAAGCACATAGATGTCAGGTATCATTTTGTTCGGGAGATTCTGGAGGAAGATGACATCAATTTATTGAAGATTCATACTTCGGAGAATCCGGCCGATATGCTTACAAAGGTGGTGTCGGGAGTAAAGTTTGCACACTGCAAAGACTTGCTCCAGATTCTTCAGGTGAATTGAGCTTGCTGAAGCTCATGTGGATGAACTACGGATGGCTTGATCCCTTGGGCAAGGGGTACGTAGGCAACCAGATTGGTGCAGCCACTTTCGAGTCGGTGTTCGGCTCAGATTTAACAATCTTCACCGAGGTGGAGAATTGTTGGAGGAGAGAGTACAGTAGAGGAAGTGAAGTCATGCCAGGTGCTGTTGAAGACTGCCAAGGAGTCTACGACGAAAGGCGACGGAACAGCAGGCAGGAAAAACGAAGCAGCAGCAGAAAAGACAGTGGTCGGTCGACCGGACCGGTCGACCGACGTGCACGAAGTGCACAGGTGCTCCCAGGTTTCTTCGGTCGACCGGACCGGTCGACCGAAGAGGGTCTTGGTTGCTTCGGTCGACCGGACCGGTCGACCGGAGAGGGTCTCTGTAAGCAACCCAACTCTCTGTTTGTTTCGGTCGACCGGCTCGGTCGACCGGAAGAGGGAGTCGGTCGACCGGCCGGTCGACCGACAGTCGGGTTTTGGGCGAAATCTGTTGTTTCGGGAAGTTATGTATTTAAGCCCTGGTTGTAATTTTCTAGGGTTAGAGTGCTTAGAAAAAGTATAGCTGTGGACTCTCTTGTGTTGATAGAGATCCAGAGCTATTGTAATCCATCTTCCATAAAGAAAACTCTCTCCGTGAATTGCCCCGAGGACGTAGGCAAGTTGGCCGAACCTCGTTAGATCTGGTTTTTGCGATTGGCTGTTCTTCTAGTTTGTTTTCATTGTTCTTGGTGATTGAGATCAGGTTGGATCTTCTAAGGGTTGTTGTCTCCGAGCACAACAATTATAAATTTGAGACGTCCCATAATCGAATTTTACATTTACACTGAATCAACCCTCGGATTTGGCTACTGATGTTAAAATTTCCAACTTTTGATGGAAGTTAAGATGTTCTGATGTGTTTATCATTATGTCAAAAGTTTGCATTTTTTTTGAAAGAAATATTAGAGAATAATGTGATTCAAACTAAAGTCTTCTGCAAAGAAAAGATCACGGAAATACCAACTGCTCTACAACACCATTCAAAATTTTATAATTATTTTGATATATAACATCTAACATTTCTCTGTTCCAATAATGGTAATTTTCCTTTCCCCCCATCTAATTGCTTGAAACGCGAGCTGCCATCTCGATTTTCTTGCACCAGAAAACAGGGTTGGGTTGGCTCCTTCGTGTGAAAGATCAAGCGATAATCATTCGCGCTGTAACTGATGGACGGTCCAGAGCAGAGCAGAAAAAAAATAAAATTAAAGCACATTTTGTGGGCTTCATCTCAAAAACAAGTTTTTTTTTTTAATCCTGCTCCGACCTATCCATCATGGGAGGACCCAATAGTGGGCTGGGCCGGGCTACAGCCCGGCCCATTTTTTTATATATTTGCTTATACCCATTTTTATTTTTGTTCCTTTACGTATATTTTGTTAGACCCCTTTCTATTTTAGTTTTTTTTTAAAGTAAATTTATTCCTAATTCCACTCTTGATTTAGTGAAAAATACTCTTTTATTCTTTTGATAAATTCATATAATTCACAAGTATATGTTATAAAAGATTGCAGCCCACCCCAAAATTTATTCTTGATTCCGCCCCTGCTGTCCATCAGCTGTGATGGACGACCCACAACGCGAACGACTATCCCGATCCTTCGCGCCAAGGAGCCAACCCCAGCCCCAAAAATAAAGATATTTAATAGGGTTAATTACAGTACATCCTCTGTACTATCGGCACTGGAGCACTAATAACCCCTCAACTCTTTTTATTCGCAAATCTTCTACTTCCCAAAGGGCGTTAGATTTCAGTTAAGGAATTGTTAGTGTCCGGGCACGTGCTTTTCATATGTTTTTTTTTTAATTCTCTAACTACTTTTTAGTAATATTATTTTTTTATATTAATTGCTTCCATCTCTCTCTCTTCATCTTCGGGCGTGTTTGGATGTAAGGAATCGGAGTGAAGTGAGGAAGTGGGGAAGTATAATTGCTCATTTCCCTATCTATCCAAACACCGGAAAAGGAAAATAAGAAAACCCCCTTTTCTCTTTTTCATCTCTCTTTTACACAACCATTTTCTCACTTCCAGAGTGCTACAGTTAATTTTGTGGTCATGTAAATCTCATTTATAATAAGTTATAGCATAAAACAGTTAATTTTTGGTCATGTAAATCTCACTTGCATTCTAATTACAATCTATTTTTTATTTTTCTTAATTAATTTTTATTTTAATATTATTTTGCGGTGAACTTTGTGGTCAACTTTTCCATTTCCACTTTTCATTACCATCCAAACACCGGAAACGACAAAACATTTTCCAAACCACACTTTCCAACAACCATCCAAACACCAGAAAATTTACTACTCATTTCCCTTTTTCCTAAAGGAAATAAATCTTACTTCCTACTTCCTCACTTCACACCAATTCCTTAAATCCAACAGACCCTTCAACTCAACTCATGCCATGGCTCTGCTCTTGGTCGTGGGAGACGCTCTGATCTTACTTGAGGCTCTCTCTCTCTCTCTCTCACACACACACACACACACACACTGTTTTCCTTCAAATCTGCAGGTGCTCTCGTGTTCCTGGACTAAGATGATGATGACGTGAAGATGCTGTTTCATGCTGATAGTAACGTTCATGAGAATTTGCCACTAACTGAAAGGTGAAGTAGCTGTTAGACATCATCAAGGGTAGGCCGCCAAATCCATGGCCATTCCATGGCCCAGTCCGGCTCCTATAGGGCTTGAGCCATTCCCCATGAAAACCTCCGGCAAGCCTGTCAGGTCAAGCTTGTGGGAGAATGGTCCCGGTGACGGATCGACTGGGCTCTTCCACGAAGTAAAGTGGTTACAAGGACAGTCGAAGCTCTGCCATGCTGTCAAAGTTTCCTCCAGTACCTAAGACGAGGTTGCCTGTGTCCATCTGCTGAATGGTCGGGTTGATCATCTTTGAAAGTGTGTGTAGACCAAAACACGTGGCCGGTGTGATTGCATAAAATGAGATTTCCATCTGTGGTAAGATTCAGAACTCCAGTTGCATCAGTGAGAGGAGAATCTCTGTAGGCAACCCATACGACTGTTTAGTTGTGATATTCTTGGACCGGCGATTGGACGAAGGGTCAGGTCCGAAAAAGCCTAGTTCAAAGGTTCAGGCAGAAGAAACTAAGGTCTGTCCATCTGCGATAACTTGGCTCAGTGTCACGGTTTCTGTTGACGAGTGTAGTGATCAAAAATATGACTTTCTGCAGGATCACAGCATGGGCAAGACTAGCGAATCATGAGATTGCGGGTCTTAGATTTTGACCAGCAAGTCCTACTTGACCTCTAGGCTGTCAAAACAGTTATAATCACTAAGCACGTGGGGTTACAGAACGGATCTTGACCTCAATTCTCACCATCCAGCATAACCTCGACTATCGCGCACCACGCTAACTAATTACAACTGGAGCGTTACATGAGTTACAACCGTGGGCAGATCCGAGGGCAGAAATCTCAAAGGTCACGACTCAGCTCACTATCTTACGGCTATAAAAATCGATCCCCTCATCATGGGCAAGGATGAACACTAGAGAATCGGACATGTAACAGAGCTTTGATTTAGTGATCTCTCTCTCTCTCTCTCTCTCTCTCTCTCTAATTTTTCTCCTCTGCGTGTTTCTACATAAATTCTTTGTTATTTGCATTACTTCATTTTCCCTCTTATAATTTGTGTGTAGATAAATTTACCCCCTCCAATAAGAATGAATGAAAGAAAGAGGCGAGGAGGAGAAGAGAGATGAAGTGCAGGCTTAGAAGTTTGGGATGGTTTTCGATGATACCTCTCCACGGCATCGCTTGTCACAGCTCTAGAAATGGAGACAATTCTAACTTAGCCAATCTTGCTCGATTAATGATTCAATGGCTAAAATGGATGAATGGCCCAAGAATTGCTTCCCAAACTTTTACACATTATTGACTGCATTCAATATTTTACTAAATTTTGTTGCAATTTTTCCACAAGAGCCAACCATATGTCAGCATGCTATGATAAGGACTTGTAATTGTTAGCAAAAAACAAATAAAAATAAAAATAATCCAGTAATTCTCTCTGATGCTATGATGAATAAAACAAGTCAAATATTTATACGTCAAGAGTAAAAAATTTCATACATCAGCGGTGAGGCAATCAATCAAACCGTTAGAGTGCAAGTTAGAGCAGAAGGGAAGACTTGACTCTGTTGAAAGAGACGACAGATAAATGACACTTCGGACACTGAGAAACACAAGTTGATTTCAAGTTAACCTGATGGCATGGTAATTAAATTTAGCTGGAAATTTTGATGACTCGGAGCGTCACAGTTTCAGTAATCAGTCGCAGCCCATTAGCTACAGCCCGAGTCTCAATCTCAGACCCTCGAAGGATCTCATCTCCGGCAACAGAAGCAAAACTATTACATTAAAAAAGAAAAAAAAGAAGAGCGATCTCATCTCTGAAAGCCGAAGTTACTTTTATCTGTGTATTTGAGCCATAAGTTCGTATATTATTATTACATACACAAGTCTGTGTGTTCCTGGACGAAGATGATGATGCTGCGAGCTGCTGGCGGCCGACGACGAGGCTGTTTTCAGAGGCGGACTAGTCGCCGTTCCATGAATCTTGGATGCCGCCGCGCTCTGCGATCTGTGGATGCCGATGTGGGCGACAGTGAGGACTCCGTAGAGCAGGCGGAGAGCTCGCCAACGACGTAACTTACCGATGTAGAAGAAAAGAGAGCACCTGGGGAGTGGGTTCAATTGAAGAAGAAGAAGAGAGCAGAGAGAGCACACAGTGGATTGAAGAAGAAGAGGAGGATACTTGGGGAATTAAATATTTCGTTTAAAGCTCATGTACGGGAACGGATACTGGCAACCAAAAGTGATAAAAGTGTTTCATGGATTAGACCACACTCAAATTTAATAAAAATCTTTCTAAAAAAAATAAAAAAATGGCTAAAAAAATCCTCCTCTTCTTCTCTTTCCTTCACCGGCGACCCCCCAGCCTCCCCCGACTCGCTGACGCATCCCCCCTCCCACATCCGCCACTCTCGTCCCCTTCCCTCGCTTGCCCCCACCCTCTCCCCTCCCACTCTCCCTCCCCCTCCAGCCTTACCTCCTCCTCCCTAGCCCCCCGATCCCTTATCTCCTCGCCCCTCGCCCCCTCTGATCGGTCGGATCTAACCGAGCAGATCTGCTCCACCGGATCCGGCTGAGCAGAGGAGGCGGGGTACAAGGAGAGGGGAGGGGAAGGTGGGGGGAGAGACCCGGGAAGTGAGGGTGGGGAGGAGGGAGAGCGGGGGGAGGCCTAGGAGGGGACGGAGGGAGGGGACGGAGGGAGGGGGAGGGGAGAGGGACGGGGATGGGGGGCGGCCAGGGGAAGGGGAGGAGGGGGGGGGGGGCAGGCAAGAGGAGCGCCGAGGCGGGGGAGGGGGACGCTGAGGAGGCGTAAGGGGAGCGGGGCCGCCGAAGGAGGAGGAAGATGGAGGAAGGAGGAGGGAGGAAGAAGAAAGGGACATTTTCGGTTTTTCATCAAGGGTGAAATGGTCAAAAAAAATAATGGCACACTTGTGAATATATTGGGGGCTTTTCTTACTTTTGGGGGTGGCAATATCCGTTCCTCTACGCGCACTAACAAAAATTCTAACTGAGAACTAACACTTTTGAAGGAGAAGAGAATCTGTCTGCTAATAAAAGAGTTGAGGAGTTATGAGTACTCCAGTATTTATAATACAAAAGGTGTACCTGTAATTAACTCTATTTAATAATTAGTTTGATTATACATTGTTAGCCCATGATATGCAACAATTGAAGCTTTTGAGTAAATCGCAAGTAGTAATTTCTGGATTCAAATTTCAAATATCATCAATGTTCACTTCAAATTATATTTATATGTCCTTCACTGAGTATTTTATCTTTTTAAGAGAAATTTTAAGTGAGAGATGTCTTTCTATATGAGCTGTTATTCACTGTTAATCACAATCTAATAGTTTAAGCTTTTATAATTCGCACCTAATTGACTTATTAACCACATCAGCAGCTAAGATTAGCAGAGAACAGTTTGCTGCCTTTTGAAATAGAACAAGGATCCGAGTCCAAAAAAAAAGAACCATTATTTAAAATATCACGTGCACATGTATCCATAAATCCTTAATTAGTACATAAATAATCTTATATATCTGTTTTCTTGCACAATTTGAGCATTTGATGGTATCATTCCTTTTAGAGTGGACCCCTGAGACAATACCTTCTCACCTTTTGTGATTAAAAACTTTTTTGCCACCTCCTCTGATTTTCTCTTCTTTCCTTTACGTTGGACTTAGGGTGTTTGTTTTTTTTCAATAATTGCTTCCTGAGTGAAAAAATAATAGCAGTAAAATCACTTATGGTGTTTATTTGAGACATAAAATGCATTTACAACTCACTTGCAACTTAAATAGTTAATTTTAAGGTTATGCAAATCTCACTTACAGCTCACTTGCAGCACAAATAGTTAATATTGCGGTCATGCAAATCTATATTGCAGACAATTAATTATAATTAGATTAATATTTTTTATTAGAATATTTTATTACTAGATTAGTTATATTTAATATAAAATTAATAATTATTTATTATTAAATTAATTTTTTAAATTTTGAAATCTAATATTTTAATTATTCAATTTAATAATATGTAATGCAATATTTACTATTTTTTAATTAATATTAGATTACTATTAATATTTTAGTAAGTTCACATTTTTTATTATTTTTAATATTAATATTTTAGTATTTTTAATAGTTAATATTTTTTATTTTTACTATTTTATTATTTATTTTAAATATTTAATATTTTTTATATTTATATATTTTTATTGTTTTACTATTTTTAATATTTAATATGTTTAAATTACCAAATAGTTGTTCTGTGATCAACTTTTTCACTTACTACTTGCACATTCCCAACCAAATACCGTAAAGCACAGTATATTTTCTCACTTATAATTTCACATTACCAACTAAATAGCGTAAAAATTACTTGCATAAAACTCACTTACAACTGTAAAAGTACAACTTACAGCTTACTATTTGCGGTCCCTTTTAGCAACCACATGCCCTTAATTGGTTGCTTGTGTGAACCCCAAACTGTGCTCCTCCTTTTGTTGCTAGGGTTTCAAATTGTTCAATAATGATGTACTATTTTGGGACTAGTTTGATCCGGCATTTGTAAGTTTGTGCGTTCAACAAGTGTTTGTTGTGATTGTTTGGTCCAAAGAAGCTCAGATGCTTGGTCGGAGGATGCATGCATCACATGAGAATTTTTGTGACATTTTCTTGTCATGGTACACTGTAATGTTGTTGATTACATCAACTTAGAATTTTTATTTTCAAACTCTTACCTTCTTCATACTATTTTTCATTTATTTCTCTTTCAAGCGATTGATGTTCGGTTTATTGTGTGCGGATCTAAAAAAGTGAATTTACCTGATAACTGCTTACTTTTAAAGGGGAAAAAATGTCGATTGTTTCCATGAAAATGTTAAATTTGAGCATCGACTAAATTTCTTTCATTGGTTTGAAGACAAAATAAATTGCTATATAAAACATATATAACTATAGCAAAAATAATTTGAAAACAAAAGTAGATGGCTTTTAGACCTTCCTACTTTTGTAGCAAAAATATCTATTTTATGATGAAAAGAAGCAAGATATCTTGAAGATCATTAAGGGTTACGTAACATCTACAATTATACTGCCAAAAAATGTTACTATAGTTGTAAACAGTAGCATTAATCTTTTTAGAAACAAGAGCAATGTTGAAATTTTGAAGGAAAAAAAATAATGATATGTAAAATTGCCTAAAGGGTTAAAGTGTTGAGGAAAAAACCCACGGAGAGTAATACATGATGGAACGTTTTTGTACCAACTGCTTTGTAAATATATTAACAAAAAACAATTTGTGAAATAACTAGAATCAAATATAGTTAGAAAGTCTTCATCTAAGTCTAAAAGACGAGATATCTAATTGGAAAATCACATCCATTTATTACTATCTCGACGGCTACAATTAATTTGATTGAAATTGATACCATGTCCTCATGCACTTGATCGTAGATTATACATGCTTAGAGCCTACTACATATTTCATAAAATAATAGACGGTTCTGATTAAAGAAATTGGATACTACACTTCCAAGTCCAAACAGAGAGAGTCCAAATTCCTAAAAGACACCAAGCTAGCAGGAAGTGAGGTGGATATGAAAGCCTTTTACACATATTAATTAACTACAACTAATCAACATTTAGAACCCCACCCACCTTCCTACTCAAATCATGTCCACATGTGTTCTAATCCTCCTCCGATAAATTCAATTAATCTTCACAATCTCCTTGTCAATCTCAATCAACAGATTTACTCCCCTAAATCCTTTGAATCTTACAAAAAAAAACGTTGCTTTCTCGACGAAAACAATTTATAATTTAATTGCCATCAATCCCCATAATTTTATTTTACACATAACAAGTCAATGGACCCATTCTAATAATTGAGCTATTCTGTAAATATGTGGGTCACCCATGCTATTGCGTCAATGAAATTAAAGAGACGTGGACAGTACGCAGTATATATATGTGCATGGAGTTTAGTGCACACAAAATGCCCCACAGCTATAAAATTACAAACACAAAAAGACATTGCACATCTCTCTCTCTCTCTCTCTCTCTCTCTCTCTCTCTCTCTCTCTTAGCATATAGCTCTTTAAGGAATCTTGGCCCTAGGCCTATCTTCTGACTTTGTTCTTCTCATTTTTTTTAATGAAATCTTGGATTCTTAACAGCTATTCATTGGCTATTGTGGGCTTGTTATCATCACTTAATCCGTGCAGAAAGAATTAAGTGAGGTGACTTCATCATGCATGGATGACACAAAAGAAAGGTTGAGCCAAATTAATGTTTTTTTTTTATATATATATATAAAGTCTATTGCATACATACCTTCTATATAACTATAATAATTTGCTACTTAATTTACACAGCAAACAAAAAATTCATATCAAACCCCCAAACACAAAATATAACAATAATTTTTGAGGAAAAGATAGCAAGTTCAAGACAAGCCGCCAGCATACTGAGAGGAAGTTTCTCAATCACGTGAGATAAGATGCGAGTTATATATCTATGTTAATTTTTTTCCATGTAAATTTTATTTAAAACCGACCCTCTAGTGGTAAAAAGAAAATTTTTCTAAGTATGTCGGCACGATCCAAATTTGAAGCCCAAATTAATCCTTTTCTCATCACAAGTGTCAACCAAGAGTGTAGCTACTAGTCCACACCATTCATCTTAATCTCCTAGCTAGAGCGCATCATCATCTTCTTCTTGTACTTTGTCGACGAGGCTGACTCTCAGCCTCCAATTAAGCCAGAGGTTACCGATTAATGCTCTAAAATTAACAACATTCAATTTCTTCATAAATATGTTTGTGAGGATAAATGGTTTCAAAGAGGAAACCATAAATGATGATAGAAATGACAAGATCAGGATTAATTATCTATATAAAACTTTTAATTAAATTAAATCCGATCATCATCATATTATTTTTATGATCATGCATTTCTTTTGTGACTGATGTTGGCTACTCACAAATGTGATAAAGCAATGCTTCTCAAGATTGAAAACCTAAATTCCAACTCTAGATGAATAAACTAAATATGCGAAAATATACAAGAGAGATGTATATATGAGCAAACTATCTTTAATCTTTTTAACAAAGACTATTATCCAATCATGGATCTCTGTATGTTCCCTAGCTTCAACCTCGTGTTTTCGCCAGTGAGTCAGGTTTTACTGACAAACGATTCAATTATTTGATAGACACAAGGTTAGAAACGGGCAAAGAATAATTTTCAAATAGAAATTTTGTGTTATTTTTTATTTTCTATTATTATTTTATTTTGTGTGTGTGAGAGAGAGAGGGTGGTCCCCCATGAGGCCTAGGCTCCATTAACACAAGATTTAATTGGGATTAGTTGGGAATGGAGGACCACATCCACCCTCAACCCCCCTCCCTCCCCTCCTTAGGGATATTTTCCAATATCCCCTTCATATCTCTCTCTCTCTCTCTCTCGCCCCCCCCCCCGCTCTCCCTCTCCCTCTCCCTCCCTCTCCCTCTCTCACAAGAACTCAATTCAATTCAAGTGTATGTGTGTCCTCTACTGTACTGAAAAAAGTTTTGAGCAAAGAAAAGGGAAGGGAAAGGGAAAACTCCCACTTTGGACATCATCTGATTCCTACCAATCCAAGCTAGCTCCATCGCCACCCTCTCTTTAAATTAGGAGGAGGAAGAAGAAGAAGAAGAAGAAGAAGTAAGTTAATAAATAAATAAATAAAAATCCAACTGATCTTTGAGAGGGAAAAAGAGAAAAAAGAAGTAGCTAAGATCCTTCTCTCATTTCCATCCTTTTTCTTTCTTCTTCCAGCTCTGCTGCTCTCTGTTTCTTATTAATTTCTAGAGCGGGAACTTCTTCTTCTTGTTCTTCTTCTTGTTCTTGGTGACCAGTTTACGATGGAATTCTCATCAGCCGGAAGCCACAAGATCATGCAGGGCTTCGAGCCCAATGGCGATCTCTATGCGTTCCAGTCTGCAACAAACCCTAACCCTAACCCTAGCCCTGACCCCTGGTATCTGGTCAACGGCTTCGCCATGCGCGCCAACGAGGGCCTCTCCTTATCCCTCTCCAACCCCATGCCAAGATCCCATCATCAAGAACAGCTCTTCATGGATGATGGGGTTGAGAGGCTTCTCTTCCAATCATCGCTGCCGCAGCAGCCATTTATGCTGAGGAGATCAAAGTATTTGATTCCGGCTCAAGAGCTTCTCAATGACTTCTGCAATCTTGGGGTGATCACTGGATTGAACACTAGTGCGGGATCGAAGAAAAAAGAACACAACAAGGCAAGTTCTCAGTGGGATGAAGGAGGCCCTTCTACGCTCTACTCCATGGATCTTGTTGAGCTTCAGAAGAGAAAGGCTAGGCTTCTCTCCATGCTAGAAGAGGTAATTCTGTCACTTGTTTTTTTTTCCTTAAAAAAAATCTACTATTAATTTGAACAAAATTAACATTGTTTAATTGTCTAGTGCCCGTTTATCTAAAACAAACAAGAACGAAAAAGCAAATTGAATAAAAGACAAGAAATTCTTGTATTATTAGAAATTCAATTGATTGGTACGGGGCCTTGAAATAATCTGGGGGCTCAATAATGTGGGAAACTGGACACCTGCCCAAAAAACAGAGGTGCTGCTACTGGTTGAAGACAGATTGATAGTTTGGGCTCTCCATTCACTTTTGGAAACCTCTATTTCTTTGCTTTACATAGACATCTATAACCCTAACTCTGGCCCTACTCATTAATCTGCTCTCTCTCTCTCTCACATTAAATGGAACCCTACCAATCTTTCATAGTCTCATTGTCAACATGATTATTGTTTCTCAACAACTTTAACCATGCATTAATTAGAGAATAATCAAGCAAAAATTACATGATTATTCATATTATCTATGTGTATATTTTACTAAATAATATGTCAATATCTCCTTGTTATGTTTGTTTCATACAAAAAAAAAAAAAAAAAAAATTCAAAATGTAGAATCATTTGCTTAAATCTCTATGGCTATAATACAAGATGCAAAAGACAATGCATATATATAAATTTACTTGGTCACAATTAACTATGATTCTAGTTGAGCTCTCTAGCTAATCTTCACCATATTACAAATTTATCTATGTGTTTTTAATAGGGGTTCCCAATTTAGCATGTGATTCTTCTCTCTCATATCTTCACTTAGGTTTATAGAAGGTACAGAACGTACTGTGAGCAGATGAGGGCGGTAGTCTCATCATTTGAGGCTGTGGCGGGCCAAGGATCGACGGCTGTTTACTCGACACAAGCGTCAAAGGCCATGTCGAGGCACTTCCGATGCTTAAAAGATGGGATCATGAGCCAGATTCAGGCAACAAAAGTGGTAATGGGGGATAGGGATGCAGTTGCACCGGGGACCACGAAAGGCGAGACCCCGAGGCTCAAGAAGCTGGAGCAGTGCCTGAGGCAGCAGAAGGCCTTTCATCAGGCCGGGATCATGGAGAGCCAGCCGTGGCGGCCTCAGAGGGGACTGCCTGAGCGCTCGGTCTCTGTTCTTCGAGCTTGGCTCTTTGAGCATTTCTTTCACCCGTAAAGATCTCTCTCTATGATCCCTTTCTCTTTCTTATTTCTTCAATCATCAAGTTGAGAGTCATTGTGATGAAGATATTTGCATGAGAAACTGATAGATAGTAATCATATTTGCACAAATTATGTTTTAAGTTAAACGTGGAGTTTAGAAATTAATTTAACACTCTTCTTCTTGATCTTCTTCTTTTATCCTTGTTTGATTTCTACAAACGAGAAACTAATGTTCATATAGAATCACTTGTTCCGGCTGACCAATTTCAAGACAATTGTAAAACTTCTAGGGGAAAATATCTTCGTACCCTAATTTTGAAACTGACTTGGTTTTATACCCGCATAGTTTCAAATTTGTTTTTATTCTCAAGTTCTCAGCTAAAATTAGACATTAACTTTAGACATAACATTATTAACTGTCAATTTTTTTATTTCGCACTATAAAGTATGACATACTTTAAGTAAGCATATTTTTGCTGTAAATAACATATTATTGATAGCATATCCGGTACATGAATAGAGTATTCTCATTACAAATATCATATTTTCAGTGAGATGCACTATAGTATTGGGTATAGAAATAATTCAGATCCGTATAAAAATAAATCAGTTTTGAACTTAGGGTTCGCTGCTATTTTTCGGGAATTCTATTCTTTTGGGCTGTTTGCTTCATCTAAAGATGAATATATTGCTTCAAGATTAATTCTGTCAGGTTATATACTTGGTTATATGAATAGCGCCAACAGTTTGTCTGTCTATTATATAGTTTAATTGTCACAAACTAGGGGAATTAAGCTTAGACCTTGTCAATGAGAAAGAAACCAACACACTAACAGCTAGTTATCCTCCTAATTAAAATATCTGTCTTCATTCTTCTTCTTCATCAAATTGTTGAACTCAAGTGATGTTCTTCTTGACAAAACAGGTATCCCAGCGATGTCGACAAGCATATTCTAGCTCGACAAACTGGACTTTCTAGAAGCCAGGTACAATTCGAGAAGCCCTGGCATTTCTTTCATGATCCTTTATCAAACTTACATATATACTTTACTAATAATAGTCATAAAAACTTGGTCCTAATAACCCCCATAATATATCTAATTAGTTTATAACCTGCTCCCTGAATGCATGAGAATAATGAACTGGTCATCTTATATTTAATTTATACTGTTGGCTATAAATATTTTAATTAGTGTAAGAAAACAAAGAAGTAAACTAATTAATTAAGAACTTTCAACTCAAATCATTTGTTTCTCTACCATAACTTGACCTAATCTGACTTGATTAATTTGAGACTTGACATGATACAGGTGTCCAACTGGTTCATAAATGCAAGGGTGAGGCTATGGAAGCCAATGGTGGACGAGATGTACATGGAAGAGTTGAAGGATGAAGAGAAGTCCAACCCTAACCCTAACCCTAATGCCAGCTCCTCAGATCAGCTGTACGCCGAGGAACAGAAGCCCGTGCTCGGGCTTCTTATCAACGACTCGGACTCCCTCTCCTCCATCATCAACAATCAGCAACACCACCACTTGAATGGAGAAAATATCATCACCAACAACAGCAACAACCCTAACCCTAACCCTAACTTTGGCGTCGTCGACCTGGACTTCTCCTCCTACAGTGGGAGCGGTGTGTCGCTCACCCTGGGCTTGCAGGAGCAGCAGTCCCTCCTCTTCTCTAGAAAGCACATTGACGACAACCGGCCAGTTCAGTTCTCAATCTTGGATGAGGAGGGGCAGAACCTTCCCTATAGGAACTTGATGGGAGCTCAACTGCTGCATGATTTGGCTGGATGAAGAGGAAATTGAAAAAAGGAGGGAAATGGAATATTTAAGTGGTAAATTATATAGAGATAGCTAGTGGTGATAATAAGTAGAATTCGGGTATACTTCTTTTGTGCATTATTTTGTTAACTGAAGAGGTATACTTTGGGAATATATCTAGCTAGCTAGGGGGTCAGTTTCATGTCACATATTTCCAATCCTTATATTGATATTTTTGTAGTACATATAAATATATGGTGGGCAATGGGAGGGTGTACCATCACTTTTAGATGGAGAGACATACTTTGTACAAACACTGTTGGTTGATAGATATACACAAACTACTCCATGTCATGCAAAGATAATCTAGTTTACTCAAGTAATATTTCTTCTCAATTTTCTTAATCTCTTTTCTTATGTTTATTACTTTCATAGTCTCGTCTCTATGAAGGAGAAACCCCTTAATCTCAAAGGTGAAAGTGCGATCAATTTAGAAAGTTAGCTTCAAAGCCTTGTATGTCTTCTTCTTCTTCTTCCTTTTTTTAAGGGAAAGAGCCGGGTCTTTGACTCGTTTGTCTTAAACTAGATTCACTAAAAAAAAAAAAAAACCCCTAGTTTCACCACACAAAACTCATGGAATGCATTTTCCAACATCTAGGATACATCCTGTTTGTTTGCCCGAAAGTGGGCGAAAACCTAATTTTTTTGGCTCGACATGTGAGCCCTACGACCTTTTCTGGTGCTCCACTCTATTTGTTTACTGTGAAAACTAAAAAGAAAAAATGTGTGAGCCCTACGGTTCTAACTCAACTTTTTACAGCTATAGTGTTGTGTTAGAATTCTGAGTTAAAAGCTCGAAAAACGCCTGAAAACTAATCAAGTAGGGCCCACGCACTTTCCTTCGTTTGTTTTCAACAACCAAACGGGACCTACGCTTTTGAACTGAGTGTTAGTACTTTGAGTGCTTCATATTCATTGGAAAAGAATCAAGAATCAGGTGGAGGTGTTACAAGCTTCAGAGATCATGCACGGACATGTACAGGCTTTGTGCATGTTATTAGTCAATTAATAGGTTTTATTAGTCGATTAAGTTCTAGGCTAGTTAACTAATACTTGGGTATAATCGACTAGGCCTTGCAACAAAAAGTTCAGGTTTCAGATTCTATCAGAGTAGTCGACTAATTATTTGGTATAGTCAGCTAATACTTGGTATTAGTCGACTAATATTTAGCCCTAGTTGACTAAAGTCGGGATCTGACAGTTTTCTTTCATGGTTCTATTTCCAGTTTGAATTGGACTCGGGTTTCTTTTTTTCTCTGAGAAGGTGTTGATTGATAGTAGAAGTTTGGGTTGGATTATAAAGCATCATAGGGCCTTTATAAACCCCTTGAGTTGGCCTTTTAAAAGTGTGTCAATAATCAAAGAGATTTTCACCCTTGAGAGTTGTAAGAGAGATATGTTATAACTCTTGTACTTTTCTTCTCTGTTTTAATAAAGATTTCTCCCCTCCTCCCCGTAGACGTAGGCGCTTTTGCAAAATCATATTAAATCTGGTATTTTTTTGGTTGTATGGTGATTTGTTTCAATTGCTTACTAGTGGTAGAGCTTCTACGCTTTCTCTTCCTCTGCCGAGTCTTCAATATGATGTTTCTCTTTTGTTGTGTTGGTGTTAATAGACAACAATTGGTATAAAATAGCAAGGCGACCATGGTAACCAAGTTCGATGTGGAGAAATTTGACGGGAAGTCCAACTTCTTGTTGTGAAAGATGTGAGTAACATCGTTGCTCATGAAAGAGGGCACACACAAGGCCCTGCTTGGTATTGAGAAGAAGCCATCAAAGATGGAGAATGATGAATGAAACAATATCGATTTTTACGCAAAGGCGACGATCATACTATGTTTATCAGATGAGATCCTCTATAACATCATGAACGAGGAGATAATTGCTGGTCTTTGGTGTAGGCTGGAGAGCCTTTACATGACGAAGAGTTTGTCGAACAAGGTCTTCATGAAGAAGCAGTTATACATCCTTCGGATGAAGGAATGTACGCCAATTCTACAACAGCTTAATGCGTTAATTGGATTTTAAGCGACTTATTGGCTCTGCAGGTTAAGCTAAAAGAAGATAAAGTTCTTCTGTTAAGAAGATAAAGTTCTTCTGTTACTCTCTTCTCTTCTATCAACTTATGACCACTTGGCAACCACCATCATGTATGATAAGGAGACCTTAGAGTTAGAAGATATCAGGCAGATGCTCCAGAACAATGAGCTGATGAAGAAGACAGATTCTACAGAGGAGGCCTCAGGTCTAGTTGTCAAGAGTCAGAGGGGAAGATCATATATTAGGGGACCCAAAAAGAATTCAGAGGCTTCTAGCAGTTTTGCTTCCTATTTTTATAAGAAAACGGAGCACATCAAGAAAATTAGTATGAAATACAAGGAAATGTTGAAGAAGAGAGGCGGCAAAGATTCTGATAGGGATAGTACCAGTGGAACGTCAGAACTAGCCAGTATTATCGAAGAAGCAGATGAAAATTCATGTAATGTCTTGACGGCTGAGTAAGGAAAGAAAAAATTCTCAGATGCTTGGTTACTTGACGGGGTGCACACACCACATGTGCTCAAAAAGAGAGTGGTTTTGTACTTATAAGCCTTACGATGGAGGCTCTGTCTTGATGGGTAACAACTCTGTGTGCAAGACGGTTGGCATTGGCAACGTCCATATGAGGATGTTTGATGGACAGGTTCGAACACTCATGAACATACATCACGTTCCAGACTTAAGGAAGAGTCTTCTCTCGTTGGGAGCTTTAGGAAGCTCAGAGGTGCAAGTTATAAGGTGCAGATGGAGGCATAAAAGTTACCAATGGTTCTATGATGATTCTCAAAGGAGAACAGATTGTAAACTTGTACAAGATGAAAATAAGCATTATTGTTGGTGATATCTCAGTAGCAATGGAGAAGGAGGATATTACAAAGCTTTGGCACATGCGTCTTGGACACATGAGCAAATGAGGTCTTCAAGTCCTACATTAAAAGGGTGCTCTACATGTATCAAATATTACAAACTTGATCTTTGTAAATTTTACATCATGGGTAGACAGCGTAGAGTAGCTTTCTCCATATCACAGCATAAGACAAAGGTCTTGCTAGATCTCATACACACGGATGTGTGGGATCTTCGCCAGTAGCATCCATCGGGGGTGTTGGATACTATGTTACATTTATAGATGATTTCTCTCGGAGAGTTTGGGTATACTTCTTGAAGCAGAAATCGGAAGTATTTCAGAAGTTCGAGGAGTAAAAAACTATGGTGGAGAATAAGAAGGGGCGAAAGGTGAAAGTCTTGAGGTCCGACAATGGAGGCGAGCATATCTTCATGGAATTCAAAGCTTACTTACCTGGCAACGGAATCGAACACCAGCTAAGTATTTCAGGGCGACCATAATAGAATGGAGTAGTATAGCACATGAATCAGACGCTTATAGAGTGTGCCCACAGCATCAGGTTACATGCTGACAAGTCAAAAGAATTTTGGGTAGAGGTGGTGAATCATGCGAGTTATCTAGTAAACAGGTCACCATCAACAGCCGTTGAACTTTTGATCCCAGAGGAGATATGGCGAGGAGAGTCTGTGGATTATTCAACCTTACGAATTTTCGGTTGCCTCGCATATAGTTTGGTTGATAGTCAGAAAAAGAACAATCTGGAGTCTAAGCTAAGAAGTGTATCTTCATCGGATTCACCAAAGGAGTCAAGGTTTCAGACATTGGGATCCCGAGACAAGAAACACCCTTATCAGCAGAGATGTGGTCTTTTATGAAGAACCAATGTTGCAAGACAAGTCAAAGACAGAGGATAAAGCGCAAGGTGGAGCTTCAGACAGATCGGCAGATACTCCAAAAAAAGTAGTTAAGTTCTCAGAGAGCTCTAAAAGGCCTGACGGGTCAGAAGAGACTCCACGGATTCAGATAGAGATGAATAAGAGGCTACTCAAAATCAATCAAGACAGTTGAGGCAGTCAATCAGAGCTACGGTGCCTCCAGAAAGGTATGGATGGAAAGATGATCATGCCTCTCTCACATTAGTAATATAAACAGAAGATCCTAGTAGTTACATGGAAGCGATCGAGGCAAATGACCACGATAAGTGGATTACAACCATGGAGCAGGAGATGAAGTTTTGGATAGAAATCAAACATAAGAATTTGTAGATCTTTCAAAGGAGTCCAAGGCAAATGGGCTTTCGCAAGAAGAATAATGAGCAGTACAAGACAAGATTAACTGCCAAGGAATATGCTCAGAAAGAGGGTATTGACTACAATGAGATCTTCTCTCCTATGTCAAACATATGTCCATTCGAATGTTATTGGCGATAGTAGCTTAATGTGATCAAGAATTAGAGCAGATAGATGTCAAAACAATATTTCTGCACGGTGAGCTGGAGGAGGAGATATACATGGAGCCGCCAAAAGGTTACATTCAGGAAAGTTAAGAAAACAAGATGTGTCTTCTAACTAAGTCCCTCTATAGACTTAAGTAGCCTTTCAGGTAATGATACAAGCAGTTCGACTCTTTATGATCAAGGCCAGATACAAACGATGTGAGTACGACAGTTGTATCTATTTCAAGCAGAATGATGATCTGATGTATTTGGTGTTATATGTGGATGATATGTTGATTGCTTCAAGAAATAAGACACATATTCAGAAGCTTAAAGCTCAGCTAAAGAAAGAATTTGACATGAAAGATTTGGAGAAGCCAAGAAGATCATAGATATGGAGATCACTCGAGATAGAGCTTAAGCAAACTTTGGCTATCCTAGGAGAACTACGTTCTTAAAGTGTTGGAAAGATTCAACATGGCAGAAGCAAAACCAATCACCACTCCTTTGGCAGATCACTTCAAATTATCTTCCAAGCACTGTCCACAATTACCGGAAGAGGAGGAGATGTCTTGAATACCATATGCTAGTGTGGTGGGATCATTTATGTATATATGGTCTACACTAGGCCTAACTTAGCCTATGAAGTTAGTACAGTAAGTCGGTTCATGTCAAATTTAGAAAAGCAACATTGAAAACAGTGAAGTGGGTGTTATGATATCTATGAGAGTCTGCGACACTAGGTTTGGTGTTTCAGAGATTGAAAACAGAGAAGCCTAAGGAATTACAAGGCCATGTTGATGCAGATTATGCAGGGAATCTTAATCAGTGAAGATCGATGACTGGCTATTTGTTCACGGTTGCTGAGTGTGTCACTAGTCGGAAGGAAGAGATGTAAGATATAGTTGTCCTTTCAATGACAGAGGTAGAGTACATGGTTGTGAAATCACCTAGAGGGGGGGTGAATAGGTGATAGGCTAATCTACAAACTAAATGCGGAATTTAAAACTAATTTGCAACAACACTTAGTGCAACTAACGAGTGTAGCCGAATTCCCCGTGAAGGGCTCTGGACTAAGTCCTCTTAATTCCTCTGAATAAGAGTTGAGGCACTATATGAAGCTCTCGTGGTTAAGCACAAGTGAGGTACACAAACACACAAGCATGTAAATGATATGGCAATATGAAACAATGCACAACACAATAGAGAGAGAGTTTAGAGTCAATGGATCAAACGCAAACAACAAGATGTGTTTCGAGGTTCGAGCATCGAGCTCTACGTCCCCGCCTTCACCGAGAAGGATTTCTAATCCACTAACTTGTCACCTAGGACTCCCACCGAGGGAACCTCCACCGAGGATTTTGGGCAAATACAACTGGGAGTACCGAACTCCTCTCTCAACCAATACAACCTCCACCGAGGCAACATAATCACCACCTCACACAAGAGGGGTAGGCCCGTAGCCAAACAACCACAATCCACCTTTACCGAAGAGGGATACAAATCCAAACTCCACCTCTCTAGAGGGAGCACACCACAATCTCAACCTCTACCAAAGAGGGAGCTAACCACAACCCAAATCAACCTCTACCAAAGAGGGATATCCAAAAATAAATGGTTTACAACAGAGTGGTATATCTCAACCACAAACCAATTTTCCCACAAAAAATGATCCTAAATAGATAGGATAGGAGATATAGCTCAAGTGTGAAAAATCAAGAGTTTGAAAAACAAATAACAAAGAAAAACTACTTGGGAAACTTCTTGAAAATGATAGAAATGAAGATCTAAAACAATATCCCAAAATCCTATTTTTCTTTGATTTTTCTAAACCTTAAAAAACAAATAAAAATGAAATCTTTAAGCTTTAAAAACACTTTTGAAAACTTGTTTTAAACACCAGAGAATAGGCAAATTTTTCTTCTTGAAAACCTTTTCCAAAATCCCAAAGAAATGGGGTTTATATAGGCCCAAACAAAAACTAGCCGTTGGGGCTGATCTGTCAGCCTTGGCGGCTGGCGGTCGACCGCCAACGGTCATATTTTTGACCGTTGGAAGCCTTCGGTCGACCGTCCGGTCGACCGCCCAAATCCAGAGAGCAAATGCTCTCTGGCCGATCGACCGCACGGTCGACCGCCCAAGTGCCTCCGGTCGACCGGCCGGTCGACCGCCAGAGCCTGGCAGGCTGGGTTCAGGGTCAAAAAACTGAGGTTAAAAATATTCTAATAAATCCTATAAAACTTCAAAAATCCACAAAAATAGTTTCTAACATAATATATGATATATAAACATGTGATAAAAATTTCAACACAAATATCAAACATTATGAACCATTTTTGTGTTATGGAAAAATTACCGAAAACCAAAACCTGTATTTTTCCAAACTTAGACTTTTCAAATAAACTTTGTCTAAACCTTATACAAAAATATGATACTTAATCATTTTAAAGCATGATGCATATGGATAGAAATCCAATATACATGAAACATATACATATCATAGTTTTTGACTTTAATCCAAAATATGTTTTGTTAAAAATACCAAAACACAAAACCTCATGAATAGGCATATCAAAATAAGTTTATTTAGGATATGAAGCATGTATGTATATAGAACATAGTCTAATATACATAAAACCATTTAAACTTGTTTTGATCTAACTATTCATGAAAACCAATATCGGTTAAACCAAAAACCGAAATACCGAATCCAAAACATAAAACGTGTGTGTATTGTAAACTTGAGCATATCACACTATCTAATCTTTACAAATGGATCTAAAGCACAAAACTAAATTAGGATACCTAAGTCTTCTTGACGATCTCCATCTTCAAGTCGACTCGATCCAAAACTCCGTGATCCACCGAGCTAGACTCCAACGAGTGCTATAAATGATCTTGATGCTCGGGCTCTTGAATCACCATGTGAAAGCTTCCAAACATCTTGTTGAAGCTAATCACCAACTAATATCTTGGTTAATGATCTGAAACTAAACATCACAAGATAATTAGTAAACATAACTACATTAGTTAATCATCATCAAAACTAGAGTGGAAGGCCTCTGGGCCAACAGGCTGTAGTTGAGGTATCAAAAAAAACCTTTGTATTTGAGAGGATTGGTCGAGACTTTTGATATAATGCAGGATTCAATTGGGTTCATTGCGACAGTTAGAGTGCTATTCATCTTACTAAGGATCACAGGTATCACAAAAAGATGAAGCACATTGAAGTAAGGCATCATAAGATACATCAGTGAGTCGTGGATGATAAGTTGATCGACTTGGTGAAGATCAACACGTATAAGAATTCAGCAGATATGATGACAAAGACCATCCCGGTGGAGAAGTTCAGAGCATCTTTGAACTTCATCAAAGTGCTTTAAAGATAAGGTGGAGAACGGGCTCTTGAGAGTGAGTCATGTGAAGTCACAAGAGGGGGGAGAAGGCACGGTGAATGAAGCGGAGGCCAATTTCTACAAAGGGACTCAATGAACACGAGTCAAGATTGAGATTGTTAGTATTTTGAGTGCCCCATATTCATTAGAGAAGAATACAAGTTCAAATGGAGGTGTTACAAGCTTCATTGATCAAGCACAGAAATGTATAGGACTTGTGCATGTTATAAGTCGACTTATGATTTAGCCCACTCAATTTATACTTTAGTATAATAGACTAGTGGTTTCTAACAGAGAGTTAGGTTCTCAGATTTTATTAGAGTAGTTGACTAATAAATGGGTATAGTTGACTAATTCATGATATTAGTCGACTTATACTAGGGTCTAGTCGACTAGTATTAGATTCTGGCAGTTTTTTTGGGTTCTGTTTCTAGTTTGGATTGGATTCGGATTTTTTTTCTTTCTCTGAGGCGGTGTTAATTGGATTGTTGAAGTTTGAGTTAGTTAGGATCATCCTAGGTGCCTATATAAACCCCTTAGTCTTTTGAAGGCAAGTTAAGAATTCAAGAGAAATTCAGATTTCACCATTGAGAGTTGTGAGAGAGATCTTCTTATAACTCTTGTATTTTCTTCTCTGTTTCAATAATTATTCTCCTCTTCTCCCCATAGACGTAGGCACTCTTGTCGAACCAGGTTAAATCTGGTGTTGTTGGTTGTGTGATGATTAATCTTGATTGGTTGCTAGTGGTAAATTTTCTACATTTTCGCTGCGGAGTTTTCAACTCAGTGTTTCTCTATTGTTGTATCGGCGTTGAGCAACAACAGAGTTGACTTTCGAGATATTCTAATTGTTGGACATTGACTCCTTTTTTATTTCAAATTTCAAGGAAAACTAAATATGGTTTGTGCATTTCAAGATTGCGGGGTGAAGGCTATGATGGTGCTAGTACCATGAGCTGTGAAATTAATGGTCTCAGAGCACTCATTCTGAGACAAAATGGATCTGCTTATTATGTCCAATGCTTCGCACATCAACTACAATAGCTTTAATTGCTATTGCAGAGAATCATGTCCATATTGCATTTTTATTTAGCATGGTGAATAATGTGATAAATGTTGTTGGAGCTTCTTGTAAATGTCGTGATCATCTTTGTGAAATGCAATCTGCTAAAATTATCTAAGCATTTCAAAATAGAGATGATGTTAAACAGAATATCATGTGCTGTAAAAATCAGTGATAAATTCAAATTCACAATGTTTTCACCAAAAATATGACCTTTGGTAGGAAATGATCTAAAACTAATAATGCCACAGATGAATTTTAACATTCAGTGCAGTTGTAGTTTAGATATTCAAATCTTGACAAACCCAAACACATTACTTAGTTGTCCTTGAACAGTCCTATTCATAATATCGAGATCAATAGGTAAAGAGCACAAACAGGATCACACACACTCACAATGTTAGGATAACAAGAAATCATGATAAAAGTTCAGAGATCAAAAATGCGTAGTAATCCAACTAATTACTGAAAAACTTACCTTCTGAGAAGCTTTGATCTCGGATATCTGATACCATGTTGGTTTCTTGACTCCTGTGTCATTGACTTTTCTTATGATCTGGTTGCTTCCTTATTGTTGACCGATAGACGTTGTTGTGCTGGTTGCAGGCGCGTAGGATTGAGTAATGGATGAAGACCCGGCTATAGCTGTTGATGAAAAGAACATGGCACTGTTCTCAAGTTCTCAGTGCACAGCAGGGCTTGAGTGATGGCGCAAAAGGTGGTGGTTGAGCAGTTCAGGGCAGTGGGCAGGGAGGACTGTGTTTACTGAAGGGAAATTAAAGATCGAGGAGTAAATTCTTTATTTGATTGTAAAGAAAGTTACAGCGGATCAATAATCCTCTTACAAGAGAGGGAAGATATTCAAAATTGAATCTCCCCTTTGTTTAGCGCCGGGTTCTTAGCGGGACGATAGAAAGTGAATCTTGTTTTTCGTTGACCGGGTGAATATCAGGACCTTTTGGGAATCCTCTCTTTGGATAATAGATGAAGTAACACAGCTTCTGTCCGCCAAGAATCTCAAAGAGAGTGTAGGCAAAGACGAACTTGTACGCAGTAAGTAAGTGTTAGAAGAGTTGAACTCTCTCTTTCTTTTCAGCTGAAAATCTTGGTGTTTCTACGGCTTACAACCGAAGTTCCTTTGACCAAGAATTATCCCACCCTTTTTTCATAGCAAAACTGGACTATTTATAGAGGTTTCAGGGGGTGAATGTGTCCCTAAAAACGCTCCACAATAGGGGTTAATTCCCTCATTACGTGGGCAGTAATTCACCAGTAATGAGGGCAGTTATAACTGAGACGCGGGTTTCGAGCCTCGCGTCTTGTTGCTAAAGTGATACTTGAGGAACGCGAGCTTCCAATTCTGCGTTAAGCTTCACGTAAGACGCGGGCTTTGGACTCTGCGTCTTGGCACTGCAATAATACTTGGACGCGGGTTTCAACCCTCGCATCTCGGTCCTTGCAGTGATATTGAGACGCGGGTTTCAACCCTCGCGTCTTGATGCTGCACTGATGGCGATGACTAGCCCTGCGTCGGAGTTTGGATTCTGCTTTTTGATGACTTATCTTCAGTGATTTTTAGACAGCCTACAGACTGACAGAGGGG